>CAWUFW010022851.1:0-87125 GCA_963921515.1 Calotriton arnoldi | reverse complement strand
TATATATATATATATATATATATATATATATATATATATATATATATATATATATTCACTGAAAAACCATAAGGTTTTAGGGACAGTTATAGTTAGTTGGACATTGCACTCGTACAAAACCCGTGAAATTCCCCCGTTATAGTTAGTTCAGCTAACTATAACTCGCGCCCCCGCAATGCACTGCTGATGACGTCACATATTACATCACTCATGACATGGTCAGTGACATCACTGATGACTTCACTGATGACATCTCAAATGACATCACTGATGACATCACTGATGACATCATCCAGTGACTGTGTGTTTCTGTAAAGTTTAAATATGTTTAATATATATAGGGAAAGGCGTATTGAAGAATGAGTGGGTGTAGAAGCGCCTGAATGGATGATTTAGTAGGTGCGTGACTGAGTCTATAAGTGAGTGATTAAACGTATCTTACTGGATGCATGGGTGAGTGACTAAACTGTGTGAATGTCTGTATCCGTCTGTCTGTTGTTGTGTAAGCAACTGCATGGGTTTCTGACTAGCTAAATGAGTGTCTATATGGGTTATGGATTGGTTCTCTGAGTATCTGTATGGGTGCCTCAGTGTTTGTGTGGGTGGGGTGTGTGTGACTCTGTGCATAGATGTGTGAGTGGGTGATTCACTGGGTGCATGGTTTCAAGAGTGCGTCTGTGATGGACTGTATGGGTGGGTGAGTGTGTGTATGGGTGTGTTAGTGATTGAATGTATATCTCAGTGGTACATGTGTGAGTAACTACATATGTGAAAGGCAGTATATATGTGTGTTGGAGTATATAAATGGCTATAAGTGAGAGTGTGTGATTGTGAGAGTGGCTATATGGATGAGTGTGTGCTTGCATCAGTGATTGCATAGGAGCGTAAGAATGTGCTAGTATTTTTATGAGTAAGTGAGCTGGTGTGTATAACTGTATAGGTTAGTAAATTGGAGTGTGATTAATTATTTGCATGACTGTCTAGGTGTGTGAGTACCTCTATGGATGAGTTGCGTTGTGTGAGTGTTTATATAGGTGTATGAGTGCATATGATAGTCCTGTACTGAGTGACTGTAAGTATGAGTGACTGTACGGGTGAGTGAGTAGATGTGTGTGTGTGTAGACCTAAGAATCAGTGAGTGGGTATGTACTTATTGGTATTGGAGTGTGTATGGTTTTGAGAATGGCAGTCTGTAATTTAGAGTGGGTGTATCAAAACTTATATTAGGGTGTGAGAAGATGCATTAAATTCTCACATGGATGATGTCATCAGTGATGTCATCAGTGATGTCATTTGAGATGTCATCAGTGATGTCATCAGTGATGTCACTGACCATGTCATGAGTGATGTAATATGTGACGTCATCAGCAGTGCATTGCGGGGGCGCGAGTTATAGTTAGCTGAACTAACTATAACGGGGGAATTTCACGGGTTTTGTACGAGTGCAATGTCCAACTAACTATAACTGTCCCTAAAACCTTATGATTTTTTCAGTGAATTTCTAAGGTTTTTTAAATGCTAATTTCTAACTATAACGTGCCTGAAACCTATGGTTTTTTCAGTGAATTTCAAAGGTTTTTTAAATGCTAATTTCTAACTATAACGTGTCTGAAACCTATGGTTTTTTCAGTGAATTTCAAAGGTTTTTTAAATGCTAATTCCTAACTATAACATGTCTGAAACCTACGGTTTTTTCAGTGAATTTCAAAGGTTTTGTAAATGACAATTTTTAAATGTATTAATTGTTATATTTATTTTTTTCATACTAATTTACTACATTTTTAGAAACAATTTTTTTTTACATATTTTATTTTTTAAATTACATTGTAATTACATTATACATTACAAAAAATACTTTCTCAGAATGAATTACTTTAGTTTAAATACTTTGCACATAGGCAATAGACTTTTAAGTACAGTAGTTACAGTTGTTGCAATGGGCAACACATTTTCAAACACAATGCAACATTCAGCTCAATGTGAATTTCTAGTTAAATGCAATTAGTTACTTTATGGATTACTTTTCTAACCACAGGACTGGATCCTAGATTCAGTCCTGGGACATCTCCTGTAAACAGTTGAGTAAAAGCGTTTTGGTTACAGTAGTGATTTTTAAGGAATATTATTGTATTTTAAAAGTTGACACTTTGAAACTTTTTCTCATAGAATCACCAATGTTATCCTATGGAAGGAAATTCACTTAGCAGGTAAAAACTGTTATCGTTACTTTTTCTTACTCAGTGTTGGATCCTGGATCCAGCACTGGTGCATCTCCTGTAAACAGTTGAAAGAATGCGTTTAAGTCATACAGGCGATTTTTAAGGAATATTTATAGTTTGTGAAAATCGACACAAACTTTTCTGCTGAAAACCAGACAATGGATTCCTATGGAAGAAAATATAAGTTACTGGTAAGTACGGTTAAAATTACTTTTCAGGGTCAGTGCTGGGCTAAAAGATGCAGCACTGAGGTCTCTCCTGATAACAGGTGAGTAAATCGGAATTCGTATTTCGGCTGATTTTAGAGGAATATTTTAAAGTTCCAAAACTCCACACTTAGAAGAATTTCCAAGTGAAACCAGTCAATGTTAGCCTATGGAAGGAAATTCAAATTACTGGTAAGTACGATTAAAATTACTTTTCAGGACCAGTACTGGGCTGAAAGATACAGCACTGAGGTCTCTCCTGATAACAGGTGAGTAAATCGGAATTCGTATTTCGGCTGATTTTAGAGGAATATTTGTATGTTTCAAAAATCAACACTTAGAAACTTTTTCAGCAAAAAGCAGGCAATGATATCCTATGGAAGGAAATTCAAGTTACTGGTAAGTACGGTTAAAATTACTTTTCAGGATCAGTACTGGACTGAAAGATGCAGCACTGAGGTCTCGCCTGATAACAGGTGAGTAAATCGGCATTCGTATTTCGGCTCATTTTAGAGGAATATTTGTATGTTTCAAAAATCGACACTTAGAAACTTTTTCAGCAAAAAGCAGGCAATGATATCCTATGGAAGGAAATTCAAGTTACTGGTAAGTACGGTTAAAATTACTTTTCAGGATCAGTACTGGGCTGAAAGATGCAGCATTGAGGTCTCTCCTGATAACAGGTGAGTAAATCGGAATTCGTATTTCGGCTGATTTTAGAGGAATATTTGCACAATGGTGAAGGGAGGGGCGGGGCCTGAGGTGACATCTGTGCAAACGCGCTCCTTGGCGCGTTTTAAGTTGGGGATTAAGTCCCCTTGAATCATGAGGGTCCCTGGGGGCCAACTAGCCCACCAGGAACCTCCAGTATGCGCCAGGGGCTGCGTTGCAGAGACGTGTACAGAGGCCACACCCCTTTTACACCTCTCTGCAAGGCAGCTCTGTGGCGCTTTTTGGAAGTACATGGTGGGCTAGTTGGACTCCAGGGACCCTCAGGATTCAAGGGGACTTAATCCCCCAACTTAAAACACGCCACGGGGCCTGTTTGCACACATGTCACCTGAAGCCCCGCCCCTCCCTTCACCACTGTGCAAACGCGCCCGTGGTGCGTTTTAAGTCGGGGGATTAACTCCCTTGAATCCTGAGGGTCCCTGGGGGCCAACTAGCCCAACAGGTATATCCAAAAGCGCCACAGAGCTGCGTTGCAGAGAGGTGTAAAAGGGGCGTGGCCTCTGTCCACCTCTGTGCAACGCAGCCCCTGGCGCATACTGGAGGTTCCTGGTGGGCTAGTTGGCCCCAGGGACCCCAGTATTCAAGGGGAATTCGTTCCTCTCTGCAAACGCGCCAGGGGCGCGTTTGCAGAGTGCTGTTAAAGAGGGGCGTGGCCTCCTCGCGATGCCGTTTTAAATTTTTTTTTTTTTTTTTTTAAAGGGGGCTGTGTGGCCCCCCTTTTTAGTAATTTTTTGAGCCCTGGGGACCCCATCCCCCAGGGCCTGTCCCCCTTTTTTAAAAAAAAAAAAAAAAAAAAGGACTGGGAAGGGGACCGCGTGGGCCCCCTCCCGTGGCAAACTTCGACCCGGGGACCCCATCCCCCGGGCCATAGCCACCTTTTTTTTATTTGATGGAGGGGGCTGCCTGGCCCCCTCCTAAGGCCTCCTTAGGCCCCGGGGACCCCATCCCCCGGGGCTGGCCCTATCCTTTTGGGGTCCGTGGGGGGACCCCAACTCCCCCACGGACCCTGCTGGCTCCCCGCCTCCTGCAGCATTGCTTTTCCACATGGGGAGCTGCTAATATGCAGCTCCCCATGTGGAAAAGCAATTCTGCTTTGAATTTTGGAAGCAAGAGCAGCTTTCTCTGCTCTCGCTTCCAAAATTCAAAGCAGTTTGCAATGACAGGACGGGAGCCGCGAGGCTCCCGTCCTGTCATTGCAAACAGCAGTGTCCCGGGGTAGGCACCCCGGGACACTGCAGGAGCCGGCCCTGGGGGTGGCGGTCCCCAGGGCCATCACTGGCTCCAGGAGGGGGCCGCGCGGCCCCCCTCCCCACATTTTCAAAGCCCCGGGGAGGTGGTGGTCCCCGGGGCTTGGGGGTCCAAAACGGACCCCCATTTTCAATTTTGTTAGTGCCCCGGGGAGGTGGTGGTCCTCGGGCGTGTGGGGGCTGGAGTCCCCCACACAGGTTAATTTAAAAATAAAGAAGCCCCGGGAGGTGGTGGTCCCCGGGGCTGCGGGAGGGCTCAGAGCACTCCCGCAACTTTTCTAATAAAGCCCCGGGGGTGGTGGTCCCCGGGGCTTGGGGGGCCCTCAGAGGCCCCCATACATAAAATAAACCCCCCAGCATGCCCCCGGGACTTGGCCCACCCGGGGGCAAGTACATCGAAGCGCGGGAGACCGCGCTTCGATTTTTTTATTTTTCGGCAGGATCCGCGCTCCCTGAGCGCATCCTGCCGATTTTTTTTTTTTAAATGCTTTTTTGCCCAGGGGTCCTTGTGGGACCCCTGAGCAGGCCTAGGGGTTAGGGTGTTTCTACCCTGCCCCTTTGTGCGTTTTGCGCACTTGTTTCTTTTTTTTCTCGGCGGGATCCGCGCACCCTAAGCGCATCCCGCCGATTTAAAAAAAAAAAAATGATTTTTTCTGCCCAGGGGGTCCTTGTGGGACCCCTGAGCAGACCTAGGGGTCAGGGTGTTTCTACCCTGCTCCCTTTTGCGCTTTGCGCATTTGTTTCTGTCCCTCGGTTCTACCGAGGGACAAAATGGCTGCCAACACTTCTTGATTTGGAGTGTTGACAGCCAATTAGCATGCAGCTCGTGATCGGGAGGGTACGCGGATCCGACGCGCCCATAGATATATATGTGATTTTAATTGTGAATTTCTCAGGAACTACTGAACGGATTTACACCATTTTAGCAAAAGGCACCAGTCTGAACCAAGGGCTACCTCTTTGCCAAATTTGGGGTAATTCCGTTCAGCAGTTCGGGCTGTAGCTGCGACTAAAGGTTCCTATGGAAAAATGAATGGGGAAAACGCGTTTTGGGACCCCCTTTTTCTCGGCCCCCGCTTGACGTATCACCCCGAGACTTTCAGGGTAGGAGCGGACCGGAGCGCCCCAACAAGTTGGAAGCTCGCGAAGATTCGTCAACCGGCGCCAACGTTATTGCAAATAGAATGTCGCGGATTTCCTATGGATAATAGGTCCTAACTATAACTATCTACTGGCGACCGCCAGTAGATAATATACACACATATATATATATATATATAAAATGTATATTTAAAAACTTATAATTAAACTTTAAAACTTTTTTAAATAAAAACATGTAAAGTTTTTTAATTAATTCATTATATACATTGACACAAACTACATTACCCAGAATCCATCGGGTGAAGCTCATTCGAGTCGCCCATCTGAGGGCTGTTAATTATAAATTAGAGGGAGTGTCTAAAGAATGCTTTCCCAGGTCGAGCCTCTGAAGACGAGCAACACGGCTCAGAAACGCGTCAGGCTTCCATCCGTGACAGGGGTGCTGCAGCTGCCGGCGCGCACAGGGGTCCTTACCCGTTGAAATGATACCACTGTTCGAGTGCGAGCCTGCCAGCGGGCACTTTGGAGCTTTGAATATTAACGCGGCAGTCCGGCCGCGAGGCTTGCACCACCCCAAAGGAGGGGGTCACGGGCTCTGCAAATACAGAGTCCATTATGTGATACAGTGGTAAGGGATCAATGGACCTTTTGCTCGCCGGAGCCCATCTGAGGGCTTTAAAATGGAACTGCACCCAAAGGGACATTGACACAAACTACATTACCCAGAATCCATCGGGTGAAGCTCATTCGAGTCGCCCATCTGAGGGCTGTTAATTATAAATTAGAGGGAGTGTCTAAAGAATGCTTTCCCAGGTCGAGCCTCTGAAGACGAGCAGCACGGCTCAGAAACGCGTCAGGCTTCCATCCGTGACAGGGGTGCTGCAGCTGCCGGCGCGCACAGGGGTCCTTACCCGTTGAAATGATACCACTGTTCGAGTGCGAGCCTGCCAGCGGGCACTTTGGAGCTTTGAATATATATATATATATACACACACATATATATATATATATATATATAAAATGTATATTTAAAAACTTATAATTAAACTTTAAAACTTTTTTTAATAAAAACATGTAAAGTTTTTTAATTAATTCATTATATGCTTTTAACTAAATTAAGGTTACTAAATATTAAATAAAAATGTTACTTAATGTGAGCATTTTTTATTTAAAAAATATTATTTATAAATGAAATGAACGTGTTCAAATTATTTTACTATTTAATACATATTTATTTTGATGAGTTAATGTGTTGTAAATTTACATTTTATTATTTGGAGATTAATAATACACACTAAAAAGAATTTACTTTTATATTAAACACAAAAATATTTTTATTCTTTTTTTAAAGAATAATAAACTTTAATATTTTGCCTAAACATTCGCATAAAGAGATCTTCACCTCGGTGGTGGATTTAAGGACAGTAGAGAGTAACACCTAGGACTAGGAGTAAATGTACAAGTGTATATTTACCTTTGTGAATCAGACTCATTATTCCTAGTGGTCCAGGTCTGGTCAATGGACATCCACAAGTGCCACTATCTTGCATTATCCTACACTATCTGATTAATATTTTTCCCATCTTCGCTTTTCAAAGTGATTTCCAAAAGAAACAAATGATTGTCTGTGTTGTTCATAGATGATCTAATAAAAGGAAGTCTACACACTCCTGTCTTCATCTCTTTTTCAGGAGATTATTAAAATCTTCCTACATTTTTCTAAGATTGCTTTGGACAATTATGAATCATATGCCCAGCATCACCACAACCTAGGGGCCGATTCCGATGCGGGCAGGAAGGGCTCCGACCGTCGGAGCCCTCCTGCCCGCCTTGGAATGTGCCGGTTGGATTCCTTTCCGACCGAGCCATTCTGATGGGCTTGGTTGGAAAGGAATCCAACTCAGTTTTCCGGATGGCTTACGACGGGCTCGGAGATCCGGAAACCCTTCAGTACTCCCACAGCCGGCTCTTTCCGGCCGAGGGAGTACGATGGCAGTTGCCCACTGCCTTTTTGTGCCAGAAAGGCAGTGGAAAACTGTCTTTGGAGGCCCGCCGAATAGCGGTGCCCCCCTGTTGATCCCTGCACCCGGTGGCAGGCACCTTGAGGGATGAACTGCATCCCTGCTCTTTCAATGAGAGCATGCATTCCATTCGGAATGCATTCTCTCATTGAAAGGTATAGGCATGCGACCGAACAGGGTTCAGGCGCATCTTACTTGCAGGTCTGTAACCGACGACAGGAGGTCGTTTGGTTACAGTTCCTGACTGATGTCGGATGGACTATGGTCCGTCCGACATTGGAATCAGGCCCCTAGTCTTTTTGAAAGACCTTACAATGAGTGCTTATAATGATATTTTCTGTCTTAGAAAATTGAATATTTAGGTAGGCTTGCTAAATGATGCCCTAGCTTCAAGTGTTATTTAAGCTTTTATACTTCTAGGATTTGAACCAGTAATAAAAGGACCAACAATAAACCAGCAATAAAGCAGTAGACTCCCTAAATGTGATCCTTTGACTGAAGTAGAGTTTGGTTTTCTCTCATGCTTTGGAAATTACATGGATTGACAATTAGTGTCTATATTTTGAGATTCTAATGAAATAATACTTAATTTTGCAGAAAACAGGAAGGGAGAGAGAGTCTAAATAGGCTGCATTTGAATGAAAGTGGCTCCTCAAGCTTTCAAAGAAATATTTTTATGTTATGTCTCCAAAAACCTGGCTATCTTGAATCAAAATATTGAGGGTTGGCTTGTCCCGTATAATGAACTATAATGAAGAACTTCCACTATGGAGGTGATAGCCCCCTTGAAAGTGATAACTGTCTTTCCTAAATATAATAATTAAAGTTAGTTTACCCCTGAGTTAAAACAATAAAAATATTACCTACAAAAGTTAGAAATCACTTGGTTTTGACACTTTGAGCAGATAGATAAAGTAAAATATATCCAAGCACTGCAAAAACCTAATTGTGCTGGTGGGCCATGAATAAAATATAATATACTCTTAAACCTGTTAACAGCCAGAAACACTACAAGGGAAATCTTTTCTATTACAGAGAAATTACAAAATCTCCTATCACAATGTGGCAAACCTATTCTTACTCAAGTTCTAACAACAGAGTAGCTGATTGTTTCTCTGAGACAGTGGACAAAATTAGGCAAGAGCTGGCTTCAACACGCAACTTGTTTCCTATAGTTTGTCCATCTAAGACATTGATATTAGATAACAGCTCTCCAAAGTTTATCCAATCTGTGACTCTGTCAAAGAAAGACTATAAATGCATCATCTGGCATAGCAGGCCAGTGGTTTGTCCCTGACCGCCAACTCGGACATATATTAAAAAGAATTCTAGAACTGAGGTGTTCCCCCCTTTACATTAGATATCACACATTTCTCTCTAGAATCAGGAATGGTGCTTAAGGAATTAAAAAAGCCAGGACTGAACACAGATGAACAAGCATATTACTGGCTTATTTCTCTACTTCCATATCTGGTAAAATTACTGGAGAACGTGGATACAAGCCAGCTCCTAATGTATGTGGAATCAAATCACTAGATGAATCCCAAGCGGGATTTCATCTAGGACTAGGGATGGAAGCAGTGTTTATCACTTTGGCTAAATGATGATCCTAGAATAATGTTGGACAATAATGACTCATGGGTGATCATATTCTTGGACCTTTTAGCTACCCTTATTACCATCAATTACCAAGTGATTCCGGTCAGCAATGTAAAGTAGGAATCAGGTAATGGTCCTATCGCGGTGTTCATCCTTTCTGGCTGATCGCAGCCAAGTTATCAAACTAGGACCCTATAATTCAGATCTGTAAGAGCGAAATAGGGGTATCCTTTATAACACTTCACCTATTCTGTTTAATCAATATCCAAGACCTTTGGCAGCCTTGCTACATAGATTCCAAGTTACTACCTATATGTATGTATATTTATATATCTCCTCCTACTGATAGACTCTCAGGATTCTATGAAAGGTTGGATGGGTAGAAATGTCTTAAAATGTAAGTTTTGCAAGAGATAATTTCAGTGCTCTCTAAAATCATTTTATGGGAATCCTCCATCTGCGCAACATCACTAGGTTGTAGTCCTGCTATTGTGAAAGTGGGCAGAAATTTACACATCATGATGGACTCCAACTTAGACTTTGTTGCTTAGATTGGTATGGAAAAAGAACAAATGATGGACAGAATGCAGAACAATTTCATACATTCACCCCAGTACAGAGATCTGGGCCTAAATCCATTGTTTTTTTGCTCCCCATGCCATTCCAGTTTGAACAGAGCCATACGCAAATCAGTCTTGACCCTGCACCCAATGGGAACAGTCCACCCCGAACTGCCAGGCCAGGTCCTCCCTGGACTGGAAGCAAGCATCCTAGGACCGGTTTCGGGGTTTCATCCCTCATCAGCCAGGATAGCTTGACTCCAGTGGCATGGAGAGCATGAGACCCACGTCTGGGCATACCCGTCCCACTCGGGGTGACAAATGCAGAAAGAACAAATGATGGACAAAATGCAGAACAATGTCATACATTCACCCCAGTACAAAGATCTGGGACTAAATCCATTGTTTTTTCGCTCCCCATGCCATTCCAGTTTGAACCGAGCCACATGCAAATCAGTCTTGACCCTGCACCCAGTGGGAATAGTCCAGCCCGAACAGCCAGGCCAGGTCCTCCCTGGACTGGAAGCAAGCCTCCTATTACCGGTTTCAAGGTTGAGTATGGAGTATTGATTGGTATGGAGTCAAAAGCTTGCTATTTCAGTCTTCTTATTCTAAAATGTATATTCCCCTTTCTAATTTTGTCTCTGATAGCCACAGTTGTGAATGTGTTTGTCCTGTCCATGATGGACATCAACAAACCAATTTGTTAGCTGCCCAAGAAGATACCACTAAGCTACAAAAATCCAAAATATATATATATAAAAAATGCAACAGGGAGGCGTAGTTTCAATCTCTGTAAAATTGTTAGTGTCTTCCAGTGGTTATCAGTCTACAAATGGGTTCTATTAAAAGCAGCATGTATGGCTTACAATATATACAATAACATCAGCCCCTTTCCTGAGCATGAAATGTGTAAATTGTGCAGCCTCTTGGGCCTTACAGTCTCAGTCATCAGCTCTTATCACTATTCCAGAAACAAAATCCAAGAAATTTGGTGGAGGAGCCTTCAAGTGGCAGCATCCAAACATAGAACTGTACGCCCTTACCTATATGGTCTCAAACCATCTTACTCCGATTCAGGAAAAGGCTAAAAACATGGTTATTCATCCTATAACAAGTCTCCACCCAAAGACAGCTACTCTTGAATCCTATTGATTTATAGTGCTGCTATAACTTAATTTTGTCCTCTACGTCAGCACTAAGAGACTCCCAGAGGCTGAACACTGTGCTTTACCAATGACTTAAATAAATAGGTGCAGGCCTGCTTTTCACTGGCGTTCTATTTCATTCCATGTCAATAGGCCCCTAGCTATCCCTACTTGACCAGGTGCTTCTTGAGACAACAGGTCCACAGGATTACCTAGTGGATCAAGCAAATAAATCAGTAAAGTTACATAAAATGTTCTCAGGACTTCTTTCTTTCCTTACATTTTTGCTGTAATCGATAATCAATTAACAGTGCTAAATCAATGAGTTCAGAAAATGAATTCAGATGTTGTGAATAATCCACCTCACCATTAATCTCTTTGAATCCTTATTAAAAAGGGTTTAATTGGTTATGACAAGCCTTTAACGAGGCACATGAAGCCATTTCTAGAGGCCTTGCCAAGATGAAAGGAAGTCTAGTTAGGCAACCAACTTTGTAAGCCACCTTTCCTCTATCTTGATTGAACTGTACAGGGCAAAAAGCAAAATTCACCATCACAGAGTTCAGAGATTCCCTTGACATCATAGGATTCCCACACAAATGTGGAGCCCTTGAAGGGACTACTTAGATGTTTTTAGACCTTAATGCCAAAGGATTACCTTGAAGACAAATTTTCAAGGCATAGTTGTTGCAGCTCTGTTTCAAGGTCTGGAGAAGGATCAATAGTATGAGCAAATCTAAGACATTGTTGTTGCCTCAATCAACTCAAGGACTGGACACTAAGAAGATCTGTTTATTTTTCTTCCTGATTGCCTAAGGAAAGGGAGACATCAGGCCACCTTGAACTTAATAATACATATGAAAGGTGTTGTATGTCTTCTTATGAACATTGCAGTTTAGAGGACAAAGCCACAAAGGGTAGATAAAAACTCCTTGGCAATCGTATAGCTTTTGAATGAAGATGAATTATGAAGAAGTAGATAAGAAAGACACTGAGCCTTCCCTGACAACAGAAGAGAGGAACACGACCTACCAGAAAAAATCCAAAGGGAATATGGCTGCAAAGGCACACAATTAGGGACCGAAATAACAGCAAGAATGCACTGTGACACATTCATACCTTGTCATTCTCTCTGTGTATAAGGTTCAAACTGAAACTGACAATATAGGAAAATACTTAACTCCATTGAATTGGGAGCTGCAGGCAGTAATCTCTGGACAGACCCCCATCTTAGAACAAGCAATTAACAAGGCATGGCCACACCCCTTTCTTCCCTCAACCGGACATGAAAAAAGTAACTCAAGATCAACATCTCTCCTTCAATGCAAATCTCTGTGCTCAAACCGCCACCCTTCTCCACCACTCCTGTGCACAAGTCACTTAGCACCATACTGGGTGGCCACAGCTTCAAAAACACTGGTGACGTGTTGGCAGCAAGGATGGCCAGCCTTGCACTGAGCATGGAGTCTAGAGCCACGCTGCAAGACAGGGAGGTAAGTGGTCTGTCTTGTTCCCAACACTTGCTGTCTCAGATAAGCTCCTAGCGTGTGATGTAGCAATACTCCAGATAAGGCCACTGGTAATCAACACAATATGTCAGAGGAGGCCTCCATAACTGAATATGACACTCCAGATATGGTTCACTGACACAACATCAATGTCACAAATATCGATGTAAAAAATATCGATGAAATTTTGATGATATTTTTGAAAACACAAAGACCGGACGTGGAGTGGCGCCGGATCCCTGGCACTACGACCCAATTGATGAAGGGCGCTAACTGAGAACATTCAATCATGTTGGAGCATATATTATAGAACAGAAGTCATCTAAATTGCGACAGATATAAGCAGATTATTTGTGAGTAAGAGCCATTATCGTGAGCATTGTGGGCCTACTGTCTAAGGGGCTCATTACGATGACGGACGGAAGCCCATCCGCACAGGTGGCGGTGGCGGAAAACGTTCATTTCCCCGCTCCGGATGCGGTCATTGGGACCACCGGATTACAATGGTCCAACAGAGGCCATTTTCCGTCCGCCGCGGTCTTTCAGGCTCCGCACGTTTTTGCGTACGCAAGGGTGGTGGATGGAGCCAACAGAGCAAGACCGGTGTGCGGAAACACGTTCCGTCCGCCAACCAGATTACGATGTTGCAAACAGCCCTTCCCCCTGCCGCGTAAAAACCACCACGTTGCGGATGGCGGAAACACAACAACGGAGAGGAAGAGCTGATACAGAACCCATCTAAATCACATGAGCCGCCATGGATCCTGTGCTACAGGCCTTCCCGCTGCTCTACCTGCTGCACCTCCGGCAGACAAGACGCCGCCACACCCAACAGCAGAGGTACGTACCAAACATCTCCACGCATGCAACCCCTGAACAACTACAACTCCCAGCAAGCGTGGCGGCACCACGATGAATGTGGCAACCTGCCAAATGCAAAGTGCGAGGCCCACCCAAACCTTATGAGTGTCCCTCGGTGTCCAGGAAGGCAATTGGGGCCAATGACGAGCCCCGCAGTTGCAGAGCGCGCACACCGCAATGTCAAGAAATGTACGCCGAAGGCTCCCATTGGCTGATGGCTCATTCGCATAGTGGTCGCCACACCGCGGCAGCCTGGAAGCTGCGACCGCAACCCTGCATCATTCAATTGGGGCCAATGTGTGTCATCGCTGCGGATGCCAGCTACGGCGCATGCGAACACATTCTGCATTTGCATTGGCGCCATGCGAATTACATCACACATCACAACTCATTTGCCTAAAGTGATTGGTGCACCCCTTGTGTAATGTTGTGGGGCACGAGGCCCCCATGCATAGAAAGTAACCACACAGACACCGTACATGTATTGGAGAACTGGCCCAGAGCACGTGCGCCCGGCCCCGTTTGTTGGCAGGGTCACATGTCCAGTGACGCCTGTGCTGGGTGGCTGTGGGGTGAGGGTAAGCCAGCTCTCTGGGAGTGGCTGGTACATCAGAACAACTAGAACAGTGACCAGCTGGTATGAGAGAGTGTGACCTTTGAGTCAAGTCTTCACACACATGGTATGTCCAAGAAAAGGAGAGTGAAATTACATACATTGTCATGCCTCGTGGCCAGCATGGACTGAAATGAGGGAAGGAGTCAAAAAGGACAAAATCTTTCGCACTGTACCAATGTTGTGTAATGAAACATCCAACCTGGGAACATCGCTTGTATATCCCTTGACATCTGACTGGCGTCTCTTGGCCAGGGCTTCGTCTTGTGAAGGGCCAGTGATGTAGGCAGACAATTAGAGGTGACCATTGTCTGCAAATCAGACATACTTGTAATCCCTAGCACTTCCAACACACGTACTGGGGTGGCGTGCACTGTGCCTAGCTGCCATTGCCTGTAAATGTTCTCACACACGTCATAGGAGTGCACATGTGGAACAAACAAACATAGCTCTGACCGACATCAACGGTCATTGTCAGCCATGTGGACATGTATACACAATCCATGTGCATTTGTGCCTCATTCAGGTGAACATTGCAATGCCTGTCACGCAAAATCATCACACAGTCACGCAGGAATGACCCCATAATGTCCATATGTGTCTGTCCCCCGTGCTGTAATCCATGTTGCGTTGTCCAGATGACACTCACTGCCCTCATTCCGTAATGTTGTTGTGTATTGTGGGGCTAAAGCTTGGGGTCGTGCAGTGACAGCAGCTACATGCAACTCAGCACTGATGCTGGGAAACACAAGTGCTGTGCCATCAAGCCACAGGGAAGCTCATCCTTGATGTAGCAGTGTACTATATGCCACACACATCGACGTCTTTGGGTGTTGCAGTAGTCAGTATGTCGAGTGAGTGAAGACAAACAACGTCTGAATGCAGGTCACTTGTGCATTCCACGTGACCATGAGTCCTGTCAATGTTGAGGTTGTGTGAGTGTCTGGGTAAGCTGTTCACCACATCTCATCTCCAAATCATCTCATGCATGTGTACCCTGACAGAGTACGTAGGAGGAGACCACCCATCTTTCGACCTGTCCCCGACCTGGCGACGATGGAGGACATCGAAATCATCAGTTAATTCCGTCTGGATCGCCGCACACTACGAAACCTATGTGCTCAGTTGGAGCCCCATGTGAAGCCCAACAGAACATATCCGGCTGCATTGTCTGCTACAGTTAAGGTGATGGCTGCACTGCATTTCTTCGCTACTGGGTCTTTCGAGTACACTGTGGCCAGCGCCGGTGGGATGTCACAGCCCATGTTCAGCATGGTGTTGCGTGACGTCCTGTCAGCATTGATGCTGTACAAGGGCAGAGACGTCCACTTCCCGAGGAGGGATGATTTGGCAGCTGTGAAGGGGGAGTTCTATGACCTGGGAGGCATTCAAAATGTTGTGGGAGCCATTGATGGAACCCACATTGCCCTCGTTCCACCACAGACAAGTGAACACATCTATAGGACCCACAAACACTACCACTCCATCAACGTGCAAGTGGTATGCCAGGCGGATCAGATCATCTCACACGTGTGTGCAAAGTATCCTGGGTCGGCACATGACCCTTACATCTTGCGGAACAGCACCATCCCACAAATGATGGCCAATCTGCACCCCGAGCCGGCCTGGCTGGTTGGTGAGTGGGCTGTGTCAATGACTATGATGTATGTGTGACATGCTGCTCACCTCACATATTCTGATTACACTGTTTGCCTGTTTGTCTCACAACTAGGTGACTCTGGGTATCCCAATCGTCCGTGGTTGCTCTCCCCACTGCGGAATCCAACTACGCCGGGGAAGTCCAATACAATGATGCACATGGGAGGACACGTTGTGTGGTGGAGCGCACCTTTGGACTGCTGAAGTCAAGATTTAGGTGCCTGGACAAGACTGGTGGTGCACTTATGTACTCACCACAGAAGGTATGCCAGATGGCAGTCGCCTGCTGCATGCTACATAACCTGGCCTTGCGCAGAATGGTCCCCCTGATTCTGGACGACGATGAACAGCAGCAGCCCCCCGCTCCCAACCCACACATGCCCAGTGACGATGACAGTGGTGAGGAAGAAGGCCTTGACCAGCGTCAACAGCTCATCGTCAACTACTTCTGTTGAGTGTAAGTCGACAATGAGCGACTATGACTGTGTCTGTGTACCTTGCTGTTGTCACACAAACTTTGAGAATTGTTGCTGGCATTTTGTACACATACAGGACTATGCGCAGGATTAGAGAACTTGGGCAGACAGGGACTGAGCACCCAGAAGCACCCATAAGCACAGGACCCAATTGCTATAGTGCCTCACTAGCTGTCCTACTCACTCAGAGGTATTCAAGTGTCTGTACACAAGCAGAAAAGTTGAAGACAAGAAACGCTTTGAAATGTGCATTTTTTTACTACAGTGTCAAAACATGCAACATACGTCCCAAAACAAGTTGAGAATGCATGAGTACAAAAACAGTTACCATAGTGACACATCCATATCACATGAAGCAAGATGTCATATCAATGATCCCTTTGGACGAAGACCCACGAGCATACCCCCCACCCCTTTCTAGAGTTGCATGAGATGTCCCTGGTCTATAGGCTTTGTCAGCAGACCCCATTACTCAGCCAATACATGGTAAAATGTACATCACATGTGCTGGGTCGCTCTCATCACTGGATGGATCACTCTCCAATTGTGGGGCAACTAGCCTGCCTTCCCATGACATCTAAAAGGCACCCGTGTCCTCTAGCAGCTGTGACACTTTGTGGAGTCGGGGTGCTAGGGCCTGACCAGAAAAGAATGACAACGGACAATGTTCTCTGACCACGGACAGAATGTTCAGGCAGTACTCCTGGCCCGCGCAAAGAACAAGCTCTGCGGACACTTCTCATGTGACAGACATATGCTAATGTACTTGCAAAGGGTAAAAGGATATTGAATTAGTCACCAACAGTTCCTGTTGCTGTTAAGTAGTTACGAATCCAAGAAGGCACAGGCAGCTTCAAAGGCAATCCGTTCCAAAAGACGATCCAGATCATCATCAGCAAAAAGGACCGCCATCCAATCCAGCAGTATGAAGGAACAGATGTGCTCCTCGCACCACGAGGATGAAAGGAGCTTCCCATGGCAACCTGGGACAGGTTCGATGTAGGCATGGCACAGGAGCCTTTGCGCAAATGCACAGGCGCAGCTGGCAGCCTGTCTGACACATTGAAAGGCATCCCACAAACGTGTATCACCAAAGCAGTCCTGGACCAACAAAGGACTCACCCACAGCTCATGATTCAGGGCAGCAAGGGATGTGTTGAAAAGGCAGACATCCATGGCCCAGTGAAAGGGGCATCGTCAACAGTAGAACACTGGTTGCACGCAGGTGAAATAGGCATAGCGGAAGGTTAGCCTATAACTGATGCATAGCACAGCTAATGGGACACATCCAAAGAGAAGCTGCATGCGGTCACGGTACAGTTGCAACTGACCAGGGTTCGCCTGGACCACAGGACGGGCAGACATGGCGTGAGAGCACTCTTAGAACCAGCGCTCAGCTCTACAGCCACAAGTAGTGATATCAAACCGCTAAATGCAGACTGAAAATTAGAGGAATGACACCCGGTACTACTCCAAAAATAGCATGAAACGAAGGGACAAGGCCAGAGCCCACAAGGTTGAAAAAAGTGTGCAACGGCCTTCAGTATCAGAGGCTTTCGATAATTTTTGAGTCAGTTCCCCGGAAAAAAGTGGGAGTGCCGTGTTCAGCAGTGACAATCGCGCGGGACGGTCAGGGCACCTGGAATTCGAAGGTCTCAGGGCTGATGTGTGAGCGTCTACTTGTTGAAACAGAAGCCCATTGTGCCTGCACACTTATTGAAGTATGCTTTCGCTGTGGGAACGTGAGGCCACAAATGACTATCTACAATCACATATGGGGGAGTAAGGAGAACATTGCTACAGCAAGGAACACGGCGTGCAACAGTTCCTATATACGTGATGCCTGCCCTGTAACCGCAGCAGTTGTGCTCATTCAGAAGATAACTGCGGTTGTAAAACAGATTTAGCGTGGGTATGTTGTCAGGGACTGGTGTTCATGTGGGTAAACATGCATAGATCGCACATGTCACATGAAAATCCCTGGGCAACAGTACTTGAGTGTGTGAATGCGACAATGTCACCATCGTCCACATGACAGGATGTGTTGTGATGCTGGCTCTTGTGGGCACACTGCAAAGGATTTCATTGTTCTGCGCTGTGTGATCTGTGACAACTTCAGTCATGTCCATGATGATGTCATCAGGGGGATGGGAGCACACTGCTTCACCTCCCAGCACAGTTCACCCCTTAGCATTCTGGTACATGCAGTTCAGTCATGATGCTTACTTGTCATGTGACGGAGGTGTTTCACCTGAGTTGGGCAGGGAGAGGTACAGAGACCCGAGTAGATTGTGGCACCTTCCTCAGCAGACACCGATCACAATGTATCTTACCCCTACTGATGTAGGAGGGTAACGTGACACACATGTGTCTAGAGATCCACAGCACTGACCTGCACCAATCTTGGTGACACACGACAACGGTAACAGGAGTAAGCTTTTCAACTGAACTGCATTTGCCAGGATGCTAAGGGCTAAACTGTGTTGGGAGGTGCAGCCGTGTGCTCCAGTCCCCCTGCTGTCCATGTTGATGGTGTTGGCGGTGTTATCTGTTATCAGCTTCTACACCCCCGCCCGCCAGCTCCGCTCGACCAGCCTCGCCCTCGCCACAGTCCCCCGCATCCGGAAAACGACCGCCGGCGGCAGATCCTTCTCCCACCTCGCCGCCAAGACCTGGAACACCCTCCCCACCAACCTCCGACAGACCCAAGACCTACTGGCCTTCAGAAGACTCCTCAAGACCTGGCTCTTCGATCAGTAGCAGCACCACCCCCCTCTTCCCCCAGCGCCTTGAGACCCTCGCGGGTATGTAGTGCGCTTTATAAGTGACATGATTGATTGATTGATTGATCTGTAATGCATATTGTACAGTGCTGCCTAGTGGTGTGCTTTTGCGGTTATTCCATAATATGTCAACGCACTGTTATTTCCTTGTGTCTTTCCAAGTTCCTCCACTCTCTCAATGGATTTTCGCTTTTACATATTCAGATACATTGCAATGTGAGTTAACATGCTACTTACTGTAATGAAAATGCTCTTGACACAAAGGCATACTGTTGTGAGTTGTGTTTATTTTGCAATGAGTGACAGGTGAGGGGTGAAGTAGAAAGTGATGGTACACAGATAGTTAGGGTAGAAGACACAATGGTAGAGTTCCAAAGTCCAACCGAACACTCCCATCCTTGTGGCAATGTGGTTTCGTATTTACAACAAAGTCAATGCTCGGTGTTACAGTGGTGACATCAGCGCTTGCTCCGAGAACTGGTACGGCAAGGTGCTGTGCCACGTGATCCTCCCAGGGTCTTTTTTGGACGCCCCCTATGCCGTTTGGCCTGGGGGGAACCTGCTGCATGCCCGGAGGTGTCTGAGGATTTGCTGTGATGTGACTCACCCCTCCCTGTGGCCGCTGCTGAGGTGTTGTGACTATCATCCGGCTGGCCATGGGGGGGGTTGGCAGCGATTTGAGCCGCATTCATGTCCCTCAGGACACCCACAAGCTGGCCCATGTACTCCACATGTTGTCCCAAGCGAGTGTCCATGGAGCTCTGCAGCCGGCGGAGTTCCCGCAATTCTTCTAGGACCTGGCCCATCTGTCCCTGGTTCTGCTGGTATGCACCAAGGACAGTTAGCACGGTGTCCAGGGCCTCAGTCTCATTGTCCTCCTGTGGCTGTCCCCCAGTTGGCCTCCCACCTGCTCTGCTGCCACGGACGGCACACCGTCCCCAGCATCCCCAGTCTGCCTGGTGGTATTCGCAACTGCTGGCAAAGGGACAGTGTTGGAGGCAGCGGTGGTGATGGTGGAGGTGGCTGCCACACAGGTCGTTGCTGCAGGGGTCTGCGTTGGCGGTGCAGCTGTTGTGGGAGTCGTGGTGGTGGGGACAGTGAGGGCCAGAGACTGAGCTGTCCTGGGCACGCCGGAGGGGCCAGGTCGGTCCTCCTCATCCGAAACGACCAGGCAGACTGCATCCGAGGGTTCACCTTCCAGGGGGGGAGACTGTCTGGGCTCGCCCATGGCACGGTCGCCTGCTGTTGCTAGCGAGTCACCTGTTGGAGAGAGGTTATATTGTCAGCATGTTCAGTACACAGCACAACTTTGATGTTCATGTTTAGCACATTTCATTTGAGAGGGCCTTACTTTTTACCTTGGCATTACTATGCATTCATAACAGTTTGTCAGCAGTCGAACGTGATGTGGAGGTGTGAGCAGTCAAAATATCGAAAATTTTATGTCGATATACCAAGGGGCCCATTACGATGTCGGGCGGAAGCACTACCGCCGTGCTGGCGGATGCAAAAACCACCAGTTACCGCCCGCACGCAGCAGTCCACACGCCCGCCCGATTACGATGCGAAAAGTCAGCCAAACACCGCCGGCAAGCCAGCGACACCGTCCGCCATCAAAGTGCGCCCGTACACGTAGCGGCGCAGCCCAACTGACACACACCGTCCGACGAAACACGTCCCGCCCGGCGTACAAATTACGATGCCGCAAACAAACGGATCCCACGGCTAAGAGACACCGTACGTCAAACCGAAGCGGTAACACGAACGCCGAGCACGGACATCGAAGAAGCGGCACCCCGAGCATGAATCCAGCACTGCAGGCCCTCCCTATGCTCTATCTGATGCACCACCAAGGACGCAACGTACCGCGAAGACGCAGGTAGGCACACACACAACAAGTGCACGCAAACAGCGCACACAGTGCAAGGGCGGAAAAAGCGGACAACCCCCACCCGCGCGTGTACACGACACATCCACCATTGCATCCACATATGACACACAGGCCAAATTGTAACATCTCGTAACACATGTGTACACACCACCTGGGACTAGGAACCAACCACCCCGTCACGGCCCCAAAGCGGCGATGACGCTGCCACACATGCGCACAACGCAGAGGCCAACCGCAGCGCCATGCATGCGTCGCACACAGACACAGGGACACAACCAAGCAGCACACACATCAGCCCCACCCCGAACGCACATGACACGTGACAGGCCTGCCACAGACATGTCCCCAACGCCCAATTCACGGTCAACACCCAACGTCACACAACCGACGCACACATGTCAGTGAAGTCACGCAACAGCAGGACACACCCCAGTGTAACAAACATGGCGAAGCACACAGCGGCGGCAACACCAACCAGGAGAAGCAGGGCTCCTTCGGGAAGAGGAACGCCAGTACCACACTGAAACACCCATACCACCCTGCACACATGAACAAGACATACAAAACGGAACACCAAAGAGCCCGGGGACCGACAACAGGTGGCCCAAGAATAACATCCACACACAAGGCCCAACGCAGAGCGGAAAGGCAGCCTGCCGCCC
Source organism: Calotriton arnoldi (assembly GCA_963921515.1). NCBI lineage: Eukaryota > Metazoa > Chordata > Amphibia > Caudata > Salamandridae > Calotriton > Calotriton arnoldi. The sequence goes on along the minus strand of CAWUFW010022851.1, from coordinate 65,839 downwards.
ACACAAGGGAGAGCAGACAGCACTGAATGACCTTCCATTCCAACTCCGAAACCACAGCCCTACGAAAGAAGCCGGTGAATACAGCCATTGTCCAAGAATAGACCAACACAGGCATGCAGAGGAGACCGACCACAGGGCAGATAGCGCATATCACCGAAGAACACTACGGACGGGAAAGAAAGAAGAAAACACTCCCCCATGTCGGCCCCATGCAAGTTAATCTGGAAGGAGTCACACATCACCGACCTTGAACTGTCTGAGAAGCATGTGGGATGAGGGCCCGTGTCCTCCGCACAAGCCAACAGAACACAAGTCCTGTCTCCCTACGACTACACAGAGCTCACAGCAACCTCGGAGCGTGCACATTGCAGACTGCACACACAGCCGGAGCACGCCACCACAACGCACCGCTGCAAAATGGCAACTCTCAACACACCTACCCAACTACGCCGGACAGGTCAAGCTGTACAAACACAACCTGATACAGATATTGGGATGCGAACTCCTGTCCCTGCTGAACGTAAGTTACCGACTGACTTACCGCATCACATTGTTCAGCTGCGTCATACCCGTCTTCTACTGTCGGAGGTGTCCCTACCAGCATCCCGTGGAGATGTGTCTCTCCAACCCGGCATGTCTAAAGGCGGACCTGCTACAACTATTCCTCCCTCTGGACGCACACGACAGGGCCTGCTCTGCCTATGGGGGCATGGCGTATGTGGCCAACATCGCACCCGCACTGAAATGGGACCACTGTGCCTCCACACGACGGATCATCGAGCACAGCTACATCGAATGTCACCCAGCATGCCCCATCATGGTCCTCCAAGGGACAACTTACGAACAACACCTTGACAGCCACCATCCGCTACATTGGCTGGCAAACATGTACACCACCAATGACATGGAAGCCCTGCTGGACGGCATCGCATACCTGACAACCTGTCAATTCGTCGGACCCCAACGCAGGTTCCCCAATTGACCTATGATGTCCAACCCCGCACCCATGCTTAGCTTCCGCACGGACTGGCCAGTCACCACCACAACAGCCATACCAAACGACCGGCAACTGTTACCACACCATCAACGACATCGCCATGACATCGGATATGACCGGGACATGCACACTGTTCCCCATCACATCCAGGAACACCGCATGCATCGTGGGAGGCAGTGGCATGGGGTCTGTGTATCGCACCCACATGGACGGAACTGCACGAACAACCAGGACACGACATGGATCCAGCGCCCATGGACACACACACCGCTCAGTGGACATGAATAGGTCGCCTGGAGTCTGTGGGTGCTGCACCCCTCCCACCCCCGCCCCGGGAATCCCATACCAGGACCTTTGCATGGACGACAAGTGCATACAACAACAACACGACCCCAGTGACTGTGACATGTCCAGTAACCACCACATTGCAACAACAAGTGGCACGCCGCTGCATGCACGCAAGCACATGCCCTGATGTCATCTCACATGCACGCGTGCATGAGGAACAACCGCAGCAAACCTGTCACATGGAACTGAGATGGACTGTGCCCATGATGCCAAGCGGTCTGGTAGGCTACTTGTATACCGTCTGTGTCAAAGTCCGCAGCTCCGCAGCTATACGTAAATGTACATTAGCACAGCCTTGGCCAAGCAGATGTAACTCTGAAGCCCACATCCCACATGCAACAGCCAATCACATGTAACCCTACACCCTATCCCATTTGTAATCATGCTCAGTATATCCTCAACATGTATTCCGCTGCCAGTAGTGTCCACTATACTGCATCACAGAGGACAGAAGACTCAATATAATGTTTGAAACCAAAACTGTCTCCGCTGACTCATTTCACAAGTACGAATGAGAGAGGATGAGAGTATGTGAAGTACACGGCAGTCGTGACATGACCATGTAGTCCACTGGCATTGGATGTCAACGCAAATGAGTAGCACAACTGTGGAAGACACACATGTGTCGTGTGAAGTCGTATGGACGCAGTGCTCAGGTGGGTGGGTGTGACGGGTAGATGCGCACATGCCAAGTTGGAGCACGCCGTGTTGGGAGGGGTCATGAACAGTACACCACCGCTTCCCTGGGCATTGTGAGAGGACACCTGTCGGGGGAAGTGAACACGTGTGTGCACAGCAGCCGGGCACACGAACAATGCGGTACCAGGCGCACACGTCAGCCCACCCTCTGTGGACAAGCTGGATCCTGTTGTGCGCCCGCCATGCCCCTTGACAAGGCACACACAGCCCCAGTCGACCAGGTGTAACCCCAACATAGTCAATCCGCACAGGCGATACAGGGCACGGGATGGCAGTGGAGCATGGTGTGTGAGAGGTCTCCTCGCGCTCCTCCTGGTCATATCACGCAGGCAATAGAACCTCAACGTGTAGCATGGCACAAGTCAAATGGAAGTGTAGGGGGACGCACCACAGCACGAGCAGCACTGACGTCACGGGAGGTGGCTCGCACCATCCCATCCATTGCCCATTATACCAACCACGCCACATGCCATTGCGACTAAGTGCAAGCGCGTGCGCCACCACCCCCGAGCCCTCCCCAGAGAGGCCAAAGAGTGAATGTGTGGGCCATCAGTCACAGACGGACGCGGCCTGGCCGCAAGGGCAGCCACAGCCACTGGGTGTCGCAGGTGGCGGATCCGGAAGGCGAAGACTGTGATGCATAGTCCATGCAGGCCGGGTCTCCATTTGGGGCACCACGCAGGTGGACGGCGTCCCGCCACACATCATACCCTGAGACAGCCCACTCGTGCAACTGGACCCACACATACACTCCTTGCCCTCTCTGGTGCGAGCTTGGGGCTGCCTGTGCAAGCGCTAGCCTCGCAGGTGCACATGCATATTGGGGGAGCGAGGGGAGGACATGAGGGCTGGGGCGAAGATGACTGTATCACTGTCAGTGAGTACAAGGGATGACCCAGATGTGGAAAGGAAGAGACGTGTCCCGTGTGTACTGCAACTAGTCGCCAATCCAACTACCCCCCATGTCCGGAATGTAAGCCCGCACCTAGGCCCGCCCATCCGCCACATCGAATATACCACCAGCACAACAACCTTCCCATTCGAAACACTGACTGGGGGTGGCGACCAGTGAACAATCATGTGTAGCCTACCCACGCGTACATGTGGGCCCTCCATGATCCATGTCACCTGCGGCAAAGTCATGACATGCGCAATGAGGGAAGTGAGGAGAGCTGTCCGCCCCACGCACAGAAGGTGCATCAGCTCCACAGACCCAGCAGCGAGTCCAGCAGGGGTCACATGTGCAGGGGCAGCTGTGCCTGGTGTGAAGGCACATGCATATAGACAGCACATCGACCAATGTGTAGTCTGCCCACATCTACAGTCCATCATCATGCGGACATAGGAATTGAACACAGGGCAACACATCTGAGTGGGTGCACCCACCGTGACCAACAATGCGCAATCATCGACGTACCCGCCCTGTGCATGGCCCCCCACCCAACGGAGGCACATCCAGTGCCACCATCCCACACACACAAGCCTTCCACGGAACATGCTGTGTCCAATGGTCAGTACAGAGTCAGCGCCCATCTGGTGGATCCTGAACAGGAGACACATGCACACACATGCCAGCTCCCACTATGTACGTCTGCCACCTGGCACGTGCAATGTAACCTCTCACCTGTGACGTGTGACTGCAAGCACACAGCCGTCTTGGCATGGGGCTGTCAATGTGGACACCTGTCAATGTTTCGGGAGGTGTGATCCGTACAGTGCTGTACATAGGGTGCAGTGCTGACACCTACTACTGTCTCATATCCCCTCGTGCCACAGGTCCCACTTGTTTTGGCCGCTCAGCCTGTGCCCACATCGTCGTCGTCGTGTGCCATACTCATCCAGCCTCGGAAGCAGTGCCATGCTCAGCAGACATTCATGTTGCCGTGGCGTTGCCGCTTGACGAATATGCAGTCAGTCCCCATCAGCACGCCCCGCAAGTCATTGGGGCCTAGATCCCCATGTGCATGCTCATGGCAGTGGTTTGTATCACTAGCCATTGCCATTGGTGGGAGACCTGTGTAAGTGTATTGTGGCCGTGCCGTCCCTGCTTGACAGCTGGGCTGTGACTCATGTGCTTGCTCAGTCATGTCAGTGATGTGAATGCGAAATTGCTATGTGTTGTGTTGCTTTGACATGTGTCCACTGCCATCTTCCCTAGGCGGAGACCGAACATTGACCGCCCATACCAATTGCTGGCGGACATGGACGATACTGAGGTCATAAGGAAGTTTCGGCTGGACAGGCCAACCCTGCATCGACTGTGTGCCATGTTGGAACCCCATCTCCGTCCCCGCAGGGTGTATCCGACAGCATGTCACCCCCACGGCTAAGGTGATGGCCGCCATGCATTTCTTCGCCACTGGGTCATTCCAGCACACAGTGGGCAGTGGAGGAGGGATGTCCCAGCCCATGTTCAGCAAGGTGCTGAGGGATGTACTGGCAGCCATGATGCTGTACCGAAACAGGTACATCAGATTCCCCAGGGCTCGTGAATTGGCGGCAGTGAAGGGTGCATTCTATGCCCTTGGCAGGATCCCACACGTCGTTGGTGCCATTGATTGCACACATGTTGGCCTTGTTCCACCACAGGCCACTGAGCACCTGTACCGCAACAGGAAGCACACGCACTCCCTGAATGTGCAAGTGGTGTGCCTTGCGGACATGGTGATAACCCACGTGTGTGCAAAGTTCCCAGGCTCGGCCCATGACGCACACATAATGCGCAACAGCATCTTGCCACGACTGATGTCCAATCTGCAACAGGATCGTGGCTGTATTGTCGGTGAGTATGTGGAGTGGTGTAGCGTGCTGGTTGTGCGATGCTGTCCCCTGTCCAGTTGGAATAGCAACGGTTCTCTGTGTCCCTCACACCCAGGTGACTCTGCGTACCCGAATGGGGCATGGCTGCTCAGTCCATTGAGGAATCCTCGCACCCCAGCAGACGATCGCTACAATGAGGCACATGGGAGGACCAGACGTGTGGTCGAGCGTACCTTTGGCCTCCTCAAGTCCAGGTTCAGGTGCCTGGACCGCACCGGGGGTGCGCTGGCGTACTCCCCACAGAAGGTGTGCCAGATAGTGGTGGCGTGCTGCATGCTGCACAATCTGGCCATTCGGAAGCAGATCCCCTCATTGTGGATGACGGAGATCAACCAGGGCCCCAGCCCGCAGACCAGGACAGCTCGAGTGAGGAAGACAGCGGAGAGGAGGAAGCTGGGAATGTGCGCCAGCAGCTCATCGCCCGCTACTTCACTTGACGGTGAGTGTCCATGTACGACGGCTGATGTGTCTGTATCTGTGCAGGTGTGTGTGTGCTGTGTCAGGGTGGCCGTTTGTTCACTGCGTGCTGTGTGTCAACGCTCCATGCCCAGGTTAGTATGCCACTGATGGTGGCTGTGGCATTGTGCCCTATTGCTCTGTGCGATGTGTGTACATTGCTTGTAGTTGTTGACATGTACTGTGTGATGGGTGTGTGACACACTCATTGAATGTGCTCCTGTTCTGTCTCCCACCCCTAGGTCCCTACAGGCCCTCCGGTTCCATTGCCATGCCACGCATCAGGTGCCGTTCCGCTCAAGGTGGCCGTTGTATTCTGTACAATTAAAACACAGGGCACAGACAGCAGTTTGTGGAAGAGGTGCATTTATTTCAAACTGTGACATGTGATTGTGTGTAAGGTGATGACAAAAGTGGTGCGTGCAGTGACAATGAGCTGTCGGTCATGGCTGCGTGATGCTCAGGGTGTACCCACTGGTTCTATGTCCATAGTCCAACACACACATGCCATCCAGATGGCTGTGTGGAGTGGGATCGTAGTCCAAGTCAATGCAGTGGGTGGTCAAGGAAGGCTGGCTGGCTGCCTCACTTGCGTCTGGAGCGTGCGAAGTCCTCCCGGGAGATCTGTTTCCGCTTCGGACGGCCCCTTCCACGTTTGCGAGGGGGTGCCTGCTTGCGACCTGCTGGTGGTTGAGGTGTGCTCACTGGCTGTGGACGCAGGGGAACTGGACACTGCTGCTCGACCCTGCGCCCCGGCAGGTGGTGGCGGAGGGGAGCTGCTGTCCCTGGCTGTGACCTCACCGCCACCACCAGCTGGCCCATGAGGTCCACGAGTTGGCCCATACGGGCGTCCATGGACCTCAGCACCCCCAGCACCTCACGCGTGTCTGTAGCAGACCTGGCCCATTGTCCTTGGGCCTCTTCATAGGCCCCAAGGACTCTGGCCATTTGAGGCAGGGCATGGCTCCCAGGGAGACTGGCGTTTCCTGACCCTGCTCCTCCTACCAGTCCTGCTGCCACCGGCCTGCCCACTAGCCACATTGCTCACCACGGTCCTCGCCCTGGCTCCCATGGTGGATCCAGTGGGCCGGGCCACCACCTGCGCTGGGGCTGGGGCCAGCGAAGACGTGGTGGCGGTTGGCGGCAGTGGTAGTGGCCGCAATGACCGTGGGTGTGGCCGCAATGACCGTGGGTGTGGCCGCAATGACCGTGGGTGTGGCCGCAACGACAGTGGCAGCAGGGGGCTGGGAATGTTCAGCAGCCCTGGATGATGGGTTGGTGGGTAGGAGGGGTCCTGGGGAGCGGCTGGGCCCTGCCACACCAGATGGGCCTGCTTGGTGGTCCGTGTCCGAAGAGGAGGACAGATCCTCCACATCCGTGTGTCCTCGTTGGGGGCTTGTAGGCTGGCTGTGCTGGCTGCTGTCTCCATCCCCAGCATCCAGCAGTTCGTCACCTGTGGGGAGAATGAGATTTGTTATTGTGTTGCACCTGGCGAAGTATGTATTTGTCGTCTGACATTCACAGTTCGTGCAATCTCGTACATGGGTTTCCCGGAGGCGTGTGTGTGGCTGTACCATTTGTAGTTGTGTGTGCTTAGTAATGGGACTGTGTGCTGTGCACATGTGGCATGGGACGGATTGGCCATGCCGATGGGTGTGTTGCTGTGCTCCTACTTATTGTGACTCTGGTGTATGCGGGCTCCTGGCCCATCCTGGGTCTGGTTTGTACTTTGCTTTTGGGGTTCAAATGGGACGCTTAGGAACGCATATGGCAACATGGGGGCCATGCCCCAGAAACGCATTTGGGATGGAATATGCTTTTGGGCTACATGCTGTGAGCCATGGGTGCCGAACGTGACATGTGTTGTGGCAGCATGACAGTGCATGGTCTGAGGTGTGTGCATGCCTGACATGCCCTGCATATTTGCTGTCTGTTGTGATTACTGGACATGGCATTGGACGCATCGTTATGAGTGTGTGATGGTTGTGTGCCACCCGACGTATTGCAGTTGTCCCATCTCCTTGGTGTGCGTGCTGCCCTGTGCCATGTGCATCACTGCAGTGCTCGGGGGTGTGGCCCATGTTGTGTGTTGTTGCTCACAGTGTGGCGTGCGCTTCATTGACTTCTGGCACATGGTTGGTCATGGGCATGTATCTTAGCGTGACTGCTGTATGTGTGGCAGCTGTGCGGATGACATGCCTTTCATGAGACTGGGGCTGACGGATGGGATGGATGGGATGTTGTATGTGCATGGTGTGTCTGTGTGTTTGATGGGTTCAGTGGTGTTCGTGTGCATTTATGTTGTTCCGCTCTGTTGCGTCTAGTGTTGTTTGTCTTACATAGGCGTAGTTGTGGGGTGTGTGGTTGACAGGCAGTAGGGGCTACATGGACAGGACTTCAATGGTGTTTCGGTTGTGTGTGATGGGTTGCACAGTGGCTGCCGTGTGGTACTATATTCAGTGTGGCTTGTGCATGCAGACGTGGCTCCTTGGGTGTTGCTGTGTCTGTGATGGGTCATGTGGGGTGTGAGTCTGTGGTTCATGTCCGTGTGCACATTGTTCACTTGTTCGTGACAGTGGGCGGTGCTGCGTGTTCGTCTGCTACGTGACATGTCCCATGTGTTGGTCGTGTTACGGTCCTCATGCCTCCAGTAATCCAGCCCTGTCCAGTTTCCCACCTGCAGGTTGTTCGTGCGTGCACTGTACTGGATGCCACATGGTTCTAAGCGGGGGTGCTCCATGTTGCAGGTCTGTGGGGGTGGGGCGGTGTTGTGGGTCGTGGTGATGGCTGGACACCCACTGACACCGATTGCTGTGGACCGTGATGTCTACCTTTCGGCTGTCGGTGTGCACTGCGGTGGCTGACACGTGGCTGTGGGGTGTGGGGGATGCTCCTCCTTGCTGTGCTGTGGGACTAGGGGCCTGGTGTGTGTTGTACTTGAGCTGTCCACCCTCCCACCCACTGCACTTTGTGTTCCTGCCACTTACCTGTTACTTGTCGGTTAGTGCAGCTATGGCGGACACATGGGTGTGGTGGGTGCTCGTTGTGGCGCTTCTGGCATACTTGGGGACCTGTTGGTGGTTACGTGGCTGGCTGAGTGTACACATGCCCCCACGTATCTTACAGTTGTTAGGTTTGGGCTGTGTGTGGTGGTGTCTGTTGCATGTGTGTGTGATGTGTTGTGTATTGTGTGCTGGACATGGGGGTGTTTGTCCCTGGGAGCTGTGGCATGGTGGTAGTGCATGTGAGTACATAGCGGTGTGCTGGTATACATTAGTTTGTACTTACCAGCCTCCACTCCCCCTGCTAATCCGGCGAGGATCTCCGGATGTATGATGACTCGCACCTTCTCCTCCCACGCTTTGAAGGTCTTGAAGAGCGCGGGATTCCCTCCGCCAGTGACGGCAGCCAGCTCTCTGTTTTTGCTCTCCTTCTTCTTGACCAGGCTCTTGACGTCATTCCACCGTTTGTTGATTTCTCCTCTGTTCCTGGGCAGGGTCCCGACTGCATTGACCTGGTCTACGATCCGGTTCCACATTCTGTTTCTGGTGGCTAGTGGTGTGTGCTGGACCAGGTTTCCATAGATTTGTGGGTGCACCTTGATGATCTCGTCGACCATGACCGTCAGCTCAATGGGCGTGAACTTGGGCATTCTTTGTGGTGCCATGGTGTTTGTGGTGCTGGTGCGGTGTGTGTTGTGTAATGTGCAGGGGGTTTGTGGTGCCGGTGTTTGGTGGTGGTGGTGGTGGTGGTGGTTGTGATGTGTGCGTTTCTGTGGTGTGCTGCTGTCCTTGCTGTGTCACTGTGTCCTCTCCTCTCCTCTCTGGTTTGCAATGTTGCAAGGGGTTGTGGTCTGTGGGAGTGCTGCTTTTGTACTTACCTATGTGGGTGTGTCCTCATGGTCTGTTGTTTTCAGGTGTGTTGTGTCTGGTGTTCTGGCCTTTGTAGTTTTTGTTTGTCCAGGGGGTGTTTTCGGGATGTGTACTGTGCTTGTGTATTTGTGCGTGCCTTGCTGTGTGGACTTGTTGGCCATGTTGTGTGCGATTGTTTTTGTCAGCGGATGGTTTCTGTGCAGGGACGTGGCCGCCATGGCTTCTGCCGTGTCAATTCTCATCGGCGTTGTTTGCGCTGGCGGGCGGTATATTTGTAGTTTTCCCGCGCTCATGGCGGTGCGATCGTAATTTCACGTGCGGTGTGTCGGCCGTGAGGGCGGGCGGTTTTGTGTTGTCGTGCGTGTTTCCGTCCGTGGCGGGCGGTTTGACTCCGACTCGGACGAGGGCGGGCGGTATGTTGTGTGATTTTTCCGCCGCTGGCGGTTTTCGGTTTGTGTCATCGTAATGGCGTGGTCGGTGTTCAGACGGTGTGTGCGGGCGGATTTTTGCCGCTTTCATGCGTGGCGGATTTTTTTACGCCGGGTATCGTAATGGGCCTTCAAAATATCGATTGTAAAATATCGATGGTATAAAATATCTATCTTTAGCATATCGACATCAAAAATTTCGATATTGGTATGTGAGTAAAATATCGAAGTACAACATATCGATTGTCATAATATCGTTGTGTTAAAATATCGATAAAGTGTAGTATTGTGTTATTTTTTGTATATTTTGTAATATTTTGTATATAAGTGTTTTAACATGTTATTTGGAATGTATTAAAATTATTTTTTTTATATTTTAAATAATTTAAAGGCCCATTACGATACCCGGCGTAAAAAAATCCGCCAGGCATGAAAGCGGCAAAAATCCGCCCGCACACACCGTCTGAACACCGACCACGCCATTACGATTACACAAACCGAAAACCGCCATCGGCGGAAAATCACACAAGATACCGCCCGCCAACGTCCGAGTCGGAGTCAAACCGCCCGCCACGGACGGAAACACGCACGACAACACAAAACCGCCCGCCCTCACGGCCGACACACCGCACGTGAAATTACGATCGCACCGCCATGAGCGCGGAAAACCACAAATATACCGCCCGCCAGCGCAAACAACGCCGATGAGAATCGACACGGCAGAAGCCATGGCGCCACGTCCCTGCACAGAAACCATCCGCTCACAAAACCAATAGCACACAACATGGCCAACAAGTCCACACAGCAAGGCACGCACAAATACACAAGCACAGTACACATCCCGAAAACACCCCCTGGACAAACAAAAATACAAAGGCCAGAACCCCAGACACAACACACCTGAAAACAACAGACCATGAGGACACACCCACATAGGTAAGTACAAAAGCAGCACTCCCACAGACCACAACCCCTTGCAACATTGCAAACCAGAGAGGAGAGGAGAGGACACAGTGACACAGCAAGGACAGCAGCACACCACAGAAACGCACACATCACAACCACCACCACCACCACCACCACCACCAAACACCGGCACCACAAACCCCCTGCACATTACACAACACACACCGCACCAGCACCACAAACACCATGGCACCACAAAGAATGCCCAAGTTCACGCCCATTGAGCTGACGGTCATGGTCGACGAGATCATCAAGGTGTACCCACAAATCTATGGGAACATGGTCCAGCACACACCACTAGCCACCAGAAACAGAATGTGGAACCGGATCGTAGACCAGGTCAATGCAGTCGGGACCCTGCCCAGGAACAGAGTTGAAATAAACAAACGTTGGAATGACGTCAAGAGCCTGGTCAAGAAGAAGGAGGGCAAAAACAGAGAGCTGGCTGCCGTCACTGGCGGAGGGAATCCCGCGCTCTTCAAGACCTTCAAAGCGTGGGAGGAGAAGGTGCGAGTCATAATACATCCGGAGATCCTCGCCGGATTAGCAGGGGGAGTGGAGGCTGGTAAGTACAAACTAATGTATACCAGCACACCGCTATGTACTCACATGCACTACCACCATGCCACAGCTCCCAGGGACAAACACCCCCATGTCCAGCACACAATACACAACACATCACACACACATGCAACAGACACCACCACACACAGCCCAAACCGAACAACTGTAAGATACGTGGGGACATGTGTACACTCAGCCAGCCACGTAACCACCAACAGGTCCCCAAATATGCCAGAAGCGCCACAACGAGCACCCACCACACCCATGTGTCCGCCACAGCTGCACTAACCGACAAGTAACAGGTAAGTGGCAGGAACACAAAGTGCAGTGGGTGGGAGGGTGGACAGCCCAAGTACAACACACACCAGGCCCCTAGTCCCACAGCACAGCAAGGAGGAGCATCCCCACACCCCACAGCCACGTGTCAGCCACCGCAGTGCACAACGACAGCCGAAAGGCAGACATCACGGTCCACAGCAATCGGTGTCAGTGGGTGTCCAGCCACCACCACGACCCACAACACCCCCCACCCCCACAGACCTGCAACATGGAGCACCCCCGCTTAGAGCCATGTGGCATCCAGTACAGTGCACGCACGAACAACTTGCAGGTGGGAAACTGGACAGGGCTGGATTACTGGAGGCATGAGGACCGTAACACGACCAACACATGGGACATGTCACGTAGCAGACGAACACGCAGCACCGCCCACCGTCACGAACAAGTGAACAATGTGCACACGGACATGAACAACAGACTCACACCCCACATGACCCATCACAGACATAGCAACACCCAAGGAGCCACGTCTGCATGCACAAGCCACACTGAATATAGTACCACACGGCAGCCACTGTGCAACCCATCACACACAACCGAAACACCATTGAAGTCCTGTCCATGTAGCCCCTACTGCCTGTCAACCACACACCCCACAACTACGCCTATGTAAGACAAACAACACTAGACGCAACAGAGCGGAACAACATAAATGCACACGAACACCACTGAACCCATCAAACACACAGACACACCATGCACATACAACATACCATCCATCCCATCCGTCAGCCCCAGTCTCATGAAAGGCATGTCATCCGCACAGCTGCCACACATACAGCAGTCACGCTAAGATACATGCCCATGACCAACCATGTGCCAGAAGTCAATGAAGCGCACGACACACTGTGAGCAACAACACACAACATGGGCCACACTCCCCGAGCACTGCAGTGATGCACATGGCACAGGGCAGCACGCACACCAAGGAGATGGGACAACTGCAATACGTTGGCTGGCACACAACCATCACTCACTCATAACGATGCGTCCAATGCCATGTCCAGTAATCACAACAGACAGCAAATATGCAGGCCATGTCAGGCATGCACACACCTCAAACCATGCACTGTCATGCTGCCACAACACATGTCACGTTCGGCACCCATGGCTCACAGCATGTACCCCAAAAGCATATTCCATCCCAAATGCGAATCTGGGGCATGGCCCCCATGTTGCCATATGCGTTCCTAAGCGTTCCATTTGAACCCCAAAAGCATATTCCCTCCCAAATGCGTTCCTGGGGCATGACCCCCATGTTGCCAAATGCGTTCCTAAGTGTTCCATATGCACCCCAAAAGCAAAGTACAAACCAGACCCAGGATGGGCCAGGAGCCCGCATACACCAGAGTCACAATAAGTAGGGGCACAGCAACACACCCATCGGCATGGCCAATCCGTCCCATGCCACATGTGCACAGCACACAGTCCCATTGCCAAGCACACACAACTACAGATGCTACAGCCACACACACGCCTCCGGGAAACCCATGTACGAGATTGCACGAACTGTTAATGTCAGACGACAAATACATACTTCGCCAGGTGCAACACAATAACAAATCTCATTCTCTCCACAGGTGACGAACTGCTGGATGCTGGGGATGGAGCCAGCAGCCAGCACAGCCAGCCTACAAGCCCCCAACGAGGACACACGGATGTGGAGGATCTGTCCTCCTCTTCGGACACGGACCACCAAGCAGGCCCATCTGGTGTGGCAGGGCCCAGCCGCTCCCCAGGACCCCTCCTACCCACCAACCCATCATCCAGGGCTGCTGAACATTCCCAGCCCCCTGCTGCCACTGTCGTTGCGGCCACACCCACGGTCATTGCGGCCACTACCACTGCCGCAACACGCCACTCATCGCCGCACCCACGATCGCACCACCACCGCCGCCACCACCACCACGTCTTCGCTGGCACCAGCCCCAGCGCAGGTGGTGGCCCGGCCGACTGGATCCACCCTGGGAGCCACAGCGAGGACCGTGGTGAGCAATGTGGCTAGTGGGCAGGCCGGTGGCAGCAGGACTGGTAGGAGGAGCAGGGTCAGGGAAACGCCAGCCTCCCCTGGGAGCCATGCCCTGCCTCAAATGGCCAGAGTCCTTGGGGCCTATGAAGAGGCCCAAGGACAATGGGTCCAGGTCTGCTTCAGACACGCGTGAGGTGCTGGGGGTGCTGAGGTCCATGGACGCCCGTATGGGCCAACTCGTGGACCTCATGGGCCAGCTGGTGGTGGCGGTGAGGTCACAGCCAGGGACAGCAGCTCCCCTCCGCCACCACCTGCCGGGGCGCAGGGTCGAGCAGCAGTGTCCAGTTCCCCTGCGTCCACAGCCAGTGAGCACACCTCAACCACCAGCATGTCGCAAGCAGGCACCCCCTCGCAAACGTGGAAGGGGCCGTCCGAAGTGGAAACAGATCTCCCGGGAGGACTTCGCACGCTCCAGACGCAAGTGAGGCAGCCAGCCAGCCTTCCTTGACCACCCACTGCATTGACTTGGACTACGATCCCACTCCACACAGCCATCTGGATGGCATGTGTGTGTTGGACTATGGACATAGAACCAGTGGGTACACCCTGAGCATCACGCAGCCATGACCGACAGCTCATTGTCACTGCACGCACCACTTTTGTCATCACCTTACACACAATCACATGTCACAGTTTGAAATAAATGCACCTCTTACACTAACTGCTGTTTGTGCCCTGTGTTTTATTTGTACGGAATACAACGGCCACCTTGGGCGGAAAGGCACCTGATGCGTGGCATGGCAATGGAACCGGAGGGCCTGTAGGGACCTAGGGGTGGGAGACAGAACAGGAGCACATTCAATGAGTGTGTCACACACCCATCACACAGTACATGTCAACAACTACAAGCAATGTACACACATCGCACAGAGCAATAGGGCACAATGCCACAGCCACCAACAGTGGCATACTACCCTGGCCATGGAGCGTTGACACACAGCACGCAGTGAACAAACGGCCACCCTGACACAGCACACACACACCTGCACAGATACAGCCACATCAGCCGTCGTACATGGACACTCACCGTCAAGTGAAGTAGCGGGCGATGAGCTGCTGCCGCACATTACCAGCTTCCTCCTCTCCGCTGTCCTCCTCACTCGAGCTGTCCTGGTCTGCGGGCTGGGGCCCTGGTTGATCTCCGTCATCCACGATGAGGGGATCTGCTTCCGAATGGCCAGATTGTGCAGCATGCAGCACGCCACCACTATCTGGCACACCTTCTGTGGGGAGTACGCCAGCGCACCCTCGGTGCGGTCCAGGCACCTGAACCTGGACTTGAGGAGGCCAAAGGTACGCTCGACCACACGTCTGGTCCTCCCATGTGCCTCATTGTAGCGATCGTCTGCTGGGGTGCGAGGATTCCTCAATGGACTGAGCAGCCATGCCCCATTCGGGTACGCAGAGTCACCTGGGTGTGAGGGACACAGAGAACCGTTGCTATTCCAACTGGACAGGGGACAGCATCGCACAACCAGCACGCTACACCACTCCACATACTCACCGACAATACAGCCACGATCCTGTTGCATATTGGACATCAGTCGTGGCAAGATGCTGTTGCGCATTATGTGTGCGTCATGGGCCGAGCCTGGGAACTTTGCACACACGTGGGTGATCACCATGTCCGCAAGGCACACCACTTGCACATTCAGGGAGTGCGTGTGCTTCCTGTTGCGGTACAGGTGCTCAGTGGCCTGTGGTGGAACAAGGCCGACATGTGTGCAGTCAATGGCTCCAACGACGTGTGGGATTCTGCCAAGGGCATAGAATGCACCCTTCACTGCCGCCAATTCACGAGCCCTGGGGAAGCGGATGTACCTGTTTCGGCACAGCATCATGGCTGCCAGTACATCCCTCAGCACCTTGCTGAACATGGGCTGGGACATCCCTCCTCCAATGCCCACTGTGTGCTGGAATGACCCAGTGGCGAAGAAATGCATGGCGGCCATCACCTTAGCCGTGGGGGTGACAGCAGTCGGATACACCCTGCGGGGACGGAGATGGGGTTCCAACATGGCACACAGTCGATGCAGGGTTGGCCTGTCCAGCCGAAACTTCCTAATAACCTCTGTATCGTCCATGTCCGCCAGCAATTGGTATGGGCGGTCAATGTTCGGTCTCCGCCTAGGGACAATGGCAGAGGACACATGTCAAAGCAACACGACACATAGCAATTTCGCATACACATCACTGACATGACTGAGCAAGCACATGAGCCACAGCCCAGCTGTCAAGCTGGGACGGCACGGCCACAATACACTTACACAGGTCTCCCAACAATGGCAATGGCTAGTGATACAAACCACTGCCATGTGCATGCACATGGGGATCTAGGCCCCAATGACTTGCGGGGCGTGCTGATGGGGACTGACTGCATATCCGTCAAGCGGCAACGCCACGGCAACATGAATGTCTGCTGAGCATGGAACTGCTTCCGCGGCTGGATGAGTATGGCACACGACGACGACGATGTGGGCACAGGCTGAGCGGCCAAAACAAGTGGGACCTGTGGCACGAGGGGATATGAGACAGTAGTAGGTGTCAGCACTGCACCCTATGTACAGCACTGTACGGATCACACCTCCCGAAACATTGACAGGTGTCCACATTGACAGCCCCATGCCAAGACGGCTGTGTGCTTGCAGTCACACGTCACAGGTGAGAGGTTACATTGCACGTGCCAGGTGGCAGACGTACATAGTGGGAGCTGGCATGTGTGTGCATGTGTCTCCTGTTCAGGATCCACCAGATGGGCGCTGACTCTGTACTGACCATTGGACACAGCATGTTCCGTGGAAGGCTTGTGTGTGTGGGATGGTGGCACTGGATGTGCCTCCGTTGGGTGGGGGGCCATGCACAGGGCGGGTACGTCGATGATTGCGCATTGTTGGTCACGGTGGGTGCACCCACTAAGATGTGTTGCCCTGTGTTCAATTCCTATGTCCGCATGATGATGGACTGTAGATGTGGGCAGACTACACATTGGTCGATGTGCTGTCTATATGCATGTGCCTTCACACCAGGCACAGCTGCCCCTGCACATGTGACCCCTGCTGGACTCGCTGCTGGGTCTGTGGAGCTGATGCACCTTCTGCGCGTGGGGCGGACAGCTCTCCTCACTTCCCTCATTGCGCATGTCATGACTTTGCCGCAGGTGACATGGATCATGGAGGGCCCACATGTACGCGTGGGTAGGCTACACATGATTGTTCACTGGTCGCCACCCCCAGTCAGTGTTTCGAATGGGAAGGTTGTCGTGCTGGTGGTATGTTCGATGTGGCGGATGGGCGGGCCTAGGTGCGGGCTTACATTCCGGACATGGGGGTAGTTGGATTGGCGACTAGTTGCAGTACACACGGGACACGTCTCTTCCTTTCCACATCTGGGTCATCCCTTGTACTAACTGACAGTGATACAGTCATCTTCGCCCCAGCCCTCATGTCCTCCCCTCGCTCCCCCAATATGCATGCTGCACCTGCGAGGCTAGCGCTTGCACAGGCAGCCCCAAGCTCGCACCAGAGAGGGCAAGGAGTGTATGTGTGGGTCCAGTTGCACGAGTGGGCTGTCTCAGGGTATGATGTGTGGCGGGACGCCGTCCACCTGCGTGGTGCCCCAAATGGAGACCCGGCCTGCATGGACTATGCATCACAGTCTTCGCCTTCCGGATCCGCCACCTGCGACACCCAGTGGCTGTGGCTGCCCTTGCGGCCAGGCCGCGTCCGTCTGTGACTGATGGCCCACACATTCACTCTTTGGCCTCTCTGGGGAGGGCTCGGGGTGGTGGCGCACGCGCTTGCACTTAGTCGCAATGGCATGTGGCGTGGTTGGTATGATGGGCAATGGATGGGATGGTGCGAGCCACCTCCCGTGACGTCAGTGCTGCTCGTGCTGTGGTGCGTCCCCCTACACTTCCATTTGACTTGTGCCATGCTAGACGTTGAGGTTCTATTGCCTGCGTGATATGACCAGGAGGAGCGCGAGGAGACCTCTCACACACCATGCTCCACTGCCATCCCGTGCCCTGTATCGCCTGTGCGGATTGACTATGTTGGGGTTACACCTGGTCGACTGGGGCTGTGTGTGCCTTGTCAAGGGGCATGGCGGGCGCACAACAGGATCCAGCTTGTCCACAGAGGGTGGGCTGAGGTGCGCCTGGTACCGCTTTGTACGTGTGCCCGGCTGCTGTGCACACACGTGTTCACTCCCCCCGACAGGTGTCCTCTCACAATGCCCAGGGAAGCGGTGGTGTACTGTTCATGACCCCTCCCAACACGGCGTGCTCCAACTTGGCATGTGCGCATCTACCCGTCGCACCCACCCACCTGAGCACTGCGTCCATACGACTTCACACGACACATGTGTGTCTTCCACAGTTGTGCTACTCATTTGCGTTGACATCCAATACCAGTGGACTACATGGTCATGTCACGACTGCCGTGTACTTCACATACTCTCATCCTCTCTCATTCGTACTTGTGAAATGAGTCAGCGGAGACAGTTTTGGTTTCAAACATTATATTGAGTCTTCTGTCCTCTGTGATGCAGTATAGTGGACACTACTGGCAGCGGAATACATGTTGAGGATATACTGAGCATGATTGCAAATGGGATAGGGTGTGGGGTTACATGTGATTGGCTGTTGCATGTGGGATGTGGGCTTCAGAGTGACATCTGCTTGGCCAAGGCTGTGCTAATGTACATTTACGTATAGCTGCGGAGCTGCGGACTTTGACACAGACGGTATACATGTAGCCTACCAGACCGCTTGGCATCATGGGCACAGTCCATCTCAGTTCCATGTGACAGGTTTGCTGCGGTTGTTCCTCATGCACGCGTGCATGTGAGATGACATCAGGGCATGTGCTTGCGTGCATGCAGCGGCGTGCCACTTGTTGTTGCACTGTGGTGGTTACTGGACATGTCACAGTCACTGGGGTCGTGTTGTTGTTGTATGCACTTGTCGTCCATGCAAAGGTCCTGGTATGGGATTCCCGGGCGGGGGTGGGAGGGGTGCAGCACCCACAGACTCCAGGCGACCTATTCATGTCCACTGAGCGGTGTGTGTGTCCATGGGCGCTGGATCCATGTCGTGTCCTGGTTGTTCGTGCAGTTCCGTCCATGTGGGTGCGATACACAGAGCCCATGCCACTGCCTCCCACGATGCATGCGGTGTTCCTGGATGTGATGGGGAACAGTGTGCATGTCCCGGTCATATCCGATGTCATGGCGATGTCGTTGATGGTGTGGTTACAGTTGCCGGTCGTTTGGTATGGCTGTTGTGGTGGTGACTGGCCAGTCCGTGCGGAAGCTAAGCATGGGTGCGGGGTTGGACATCATAGGTCAATCGGGGAACCTGCGTTGTGGTCCGACGAATTTACAGGTTGTCAGGTATGCGATGCCGCCCAGCAGGGCTTCCATGTCATTGGTGGTGTACATGTTTGCCAGCCAATGTAGCGGATGGTGGCTGTCAAGGTGTTGTTCGTAAGTTGTCCCTTGGAGGACCATGATGGGGCATGCTGGGTGACATTCGATGTAGCTGTTCTCGATGATCCGTCGTGTGGAGGCACAGTGGTCCCATTTCAGTGCGGGTGCGATGTTGGCCACATACGCCATGCCCCCATAGGCAGAGCAGGCCCTGTCGTGTGCGTCCAGAGGGAGGAGTAGTGGTAGCAGGTCCGCCTTCAGACATGCCGGGTTGGAGAGGCATATCTCCACGGGATGCTGGTAGGGACACCTCCGACAGTAGAAGACGGGCATGACGCAGCTGAACAATGTGATGCGGTAAGTCAGTCGGTAACTTACGTTCAGCAGGGACAGGAGATCGCATCCCAATATATGTAACAGGTTGGTTTTGTACAGCTTGAGCTGTTCGGCGTAGTTGGGTAGGTGTGTTGAGAGTTGCCATTTCGCAGCGGTGCGTTGTGGTGGCGTGCTCCGGCTGTGTGTGCAGTCTGCAATGTGCACGCTCCGAGGTTGCTGTGAGCTCTGTGTAGTCGTAGGGAGACAGGACTTGTGTTCTGTTGGCTTGTTTGGAGGACACGGGCCCTCATCCCACATGCTTCTCAGACAGTTCAAGGTCAGTGATGTGTGACTCCTTCCAATTAACTTGCATGTGGCCGACATGGGGGAGTGTTTTCTTCTTTCTTCCCCGTCCGTTGTGTGCTTCTGTGATATGCGCTATCTGCCCTGTGGTCGGTCTCCTCGGCATGCCTGTGTTGGTCTATTCTTGGACAATGGCTGTATTCACCGGCTTCTGTCGTAGGGCTGTGGTTTCGGAGTTGGAATGGAAGGTCATTCAGTGCTGTCTGCTCTCCCTTGTGTGGGCGGCAGGCTGCCTTTCCGCTCTGCGTTGGGCCTTGTGTGTGAATGTTATTCTTGGGCCACCTGTTGTCGGTCCCCGGGCTCTTTGGTGTTCCGTTTTATATGTCTTGTTCATATGTGCAGGGTGGTATGGGTGTTTCAGTGTGGTACTGGCGTTCCTCTTCCCGAAGGGGCCCTGCTTCTCCTAGTTGGTGTTGCCGCCGCTGTGTGCTTCGCCATGTTTGTTACACTGGGGTGTGTCCTGCTGTTGCGTGACTTCACTGACATGTGTGCGTCGGTTGTGTGGCGTTGGGTGTTGTCCGTGAATTGGGCGTTGGGGACATGTCTGTGGCAGGCCTGTCACGTGTCATGTGCGTTCGGGGTGGGGCTGATGTGTGTGCTGCTTGGTTGTGTCCCTGTGTCTGTGTGCGACGCATGCATGGCGCTGCGGTTGGCCTCTGCGTTGTGCGCATGTGTGGCGGCGTCATCGCCGCTTTGGGGCCGTGACGGGGTCGTTGGTTCCTAGTCCCAGGTGGTGTGTACACATGTGTTACGCGATGTTACGATTTGGCCTGTGTGTCATATGTGGATGCAATGGTGGATGTGTAGTGTACACGCGCTGGTGGGGGTTGTCCGCTTTTTCCGCCCTTGCACTGTGTGCGCTGTTTGCGTGCACTTGTTGTGTGTGTGCCTACCTGCGTCTCCGCGGTACGTTGCGTCCTTGGTGGTGCATCAGCAGGAGCATGGGGAGGGCCTGCAGTGCTGGATTCATGCTCGGGGAGCCGCTTCTTCGTTGTCCGTGCTCGGCGTCCGTGTTACCGCTTCGGTTTGTCGTACGGTATCTCTTGGCCGTGGGAGCCGTTTGTTTGCGGCATCGTAATTTATACGCCGGGCGGGACGTGTTTCGTCGGACGGTGTGTGTCAGTTGTGCTGCGCCGCTACGTGTACGGGCGCACTTTGATGGCGGACGGTGTTGCTGGCTTGCCGGCGGTGTTTGGCCTGACTTTTCGCATCGTAATTGGGCGGGCGTGTGGACTGCTGCGTGCCGGCGGTAACTGGTGGTTTTTGCATCCGCCAGCACGGCGGTGGTGCTTCCGCCCGCCATCCTAATGGGCCCCTTAATTTTTAAAGAAACTTTTATATATAATTTTAGGAGCGGGATGTTGGGTTTATAGGGGATAAGGGTGGGGAGTGTTTTAAAAATATATATTTTAAATTAAATATTATTAGAAATTTATATATTTTTTTATTTTATTTTTAAAAAAAAGAAAAATAATAATATTTAAATTTAAATTTGAAAATTTATTTTAAAAGCGGGATGTTGGGTTTATAGGGGATAAGGTTTGGAAGTGTTTAAATTTTTTTTTTTTTTTTTTTAAATATTATTAAAAAGTTTTACAAATTTTGAATTTATTTAAAAAAAGAAAATTTATATTTTAAATTTAAATTTGATAATTAATTTTAGGAGCGGGATGTTGGGTTTATAGGGGATAAGGGTGGGTAGTGTTTTAAAAATATATATTTTAAATTAAATATTATTAGAAATTTATATATTTTTATATTTTATTTTAAAAAAAGAAAAATAATATTTAAATTTAAATTTGAAAATTTATTTTAAGAGCGGGATGTTGGGTTTATAGGGGAAAAGGTTTGAAAGTGTTTAAAAAAAAAAATTTTAAAAAGATATATAATTGAAAAGTTTTACAAATTTTGAATTTATTTAAAAAAAAAAAGAAAATTTATATTTTAAATTTAAATTTGATAATTAATTTTAGGAGCGGGATGTTGGGTTTATAGGGGATAAGGGTGGGGAGTTTTTTATAAATATATATTTTATATTGAATATTATAAAAAAATTAAAAAAATTGAGAATTTTTTTATTATAAAAAATATTTATATTTACATTTTAAATTGAAAATTATTTTTAGGAGTGACCTGTTGGTTTTATAGGGGATAAGGGTGGGTAGTGTTTTAAAAATATATATTTAAAATTAAATACTATGAACATTTTTAATAAATTTAGAAATAATTAAAAAAAAAATTGAAATGTAAATTAAAAAATATTTTTAGGAGTGGGATGTTTTGTTTATAGGTGATGATGGTGGGGAGTGTTTTAAAATATATATTTAAAATTAAGTATTATTTATATTTTTTAAAATTAATAAATTAAAAAAAAAAAATATATATATATATATGGAAATTTAAATTAGAAATATAATTTTAGGAGTGGCTTGTGTTTATATGGTATTAAGTTGGGTAGTGTTTTAAATATATATATTTTAAATTAAATATTAATCCATTTTTAAATAAATTTAGAATTAATTTATAAAATAAAATATAATATTGAAATCTGAATTCGATAAATATGTTTAGGAGTGGGATGTTGGGTTTTTAGGGGATAAGGGTGGGGAGTGTATTAAAAAGATATATTTTTAATTAAATATTATTACAAAAATTGAAAAATTTAGATTTTATTTAAAAATAAATAAGTTTATAGAATTATAAATTTGGAATTTATTTTTAGTAGTTTGTTTTTGGGTTTTTAGGGCATTATGTTTTGGAGTTATAAAAAATAATTTTTGGGGGATGTAATTGATAATGTTTAGTGATCAGTATATAGTTAATTTAAATTTATATTGGAGTGCGAATAGTTAATTATTTATGTTTACTGTCCAGCACCTACCCCAATTTATTATAGACTGTAGTGGGGATAGTATATTATTTATGTTACTGTCCAGCATCTACCCCAATTTTTGATAGAATGCAGTGGAAATAGTAAATTATTTAGGTTTAGGGGCCGAATCCGATTCGGGCCGGAAAACGTACCGACCGACTCGGTACGGGATTTTAGTCCGACCGACACGAACCGGCGCCGTCCGACCCGGGTAGTACGATGAAATGCATGTGAAACTCGACCGACTCGGACGGAATTATCTGACCGGCTGTTCATGGGCAAGGCTTATCGCGGCCTTAGCTGATAACGCAGAATAAGTAAGGATTAGATACCGTGGAGTATTGGACACCGTGGGAAATTGCAATTTACGAAGACCTAATTATTTATATTTATATATTATGGTATGTTTGATTTACTATTGAATTGACCTGGGGTGTTTCCTTGCGGCTTGTGGTCTTCGTGGTGCCTCCCTGCTGCTGCCGTCCTGCTGCCATCGCGATCTAGCATCTGAGGACATCTCTGGTGGGACGAGGGTCCCAGGGGTAACGCCACTTGAGTCTTCACACTCTGGGGTGGACTGCAACCCCCAGAGTGCACCGCTGTTATCCGCAGCTGCCGCGAGTGAGTGGGAGGCGGAGCCAACGCGCTCATAGCGCAGCCTCTCCCACCGCGGTGCGGGTGTTTCCTTGCGGCTTGTGGTCTTCGTGGTGCCTCCCTGCTGCTGCCGTCCTGCTGCCATCGCGATCTAGCATCTGAGGACATCTCTGGTGGGACGAGGGTCCCAGGGGTAACGCCACTTGAGTCTTCACACTCTGGGGTGGATTGCAACCCCCAGAGTGCACCGCTGTTATCCGCAGCTGCCGCGAGTGAGTGGGAGGCGGAGCCAACGCGCTCATAGCGCAGCCTCTCCCACCGCGGTGCGGGTGTTTCCTTGCGGCTTGTGGTCTTCGTGGTGCCTCCCTGCTGCTGCCGTCCTGCTGCCATCGCGATCTAGCATCTGAGGACATCTCTGGTGGGACGAGGGTCCCAGGGGTAACGCCACTTGAGTCTTCACACTCTGGGGTGGACTGCAACCCCCAGAGTGCACCGCTGTTATCCGCAGCTGCCGCGAGTGAGTGGGAGGCGGAGCCAACGCGCTCATAGCGCAGCCTCTCCCACCGCTGCACGGGACGCGCGCGGGAACGCAGCCCGGACGAAGCCCGGACCAAGGGCGGGCCCGTCTGTGCCCGTCAGAGGCCGAAAGAGGCTGGGCTGGGCCCTTCCTCTTAGTAACCTGTTTGCAGTAGCAGGGGTCCATTGAAATTTTGGCTTGGGATTGTGCCTTTTTTATATTTACACTTTTTGGCGGTCCGATCTGAGAAGTGTTTAGGTGTAGCACTATACTACAGGGGAAGTATTATTTGAATGGGACCTTTCTTTGCTCCCTTGCTGTTGTACGGCAGGGGCTTGTAATGGTTTATTAGGCTGAGATTGTTCTTTACATTTTAATCAGGGTATTGGGTGTTGTGTTGCTTTTTCTGTTTAAGACTTGGGGGACACATTGATATTGTGATATGGGGAGGCGGAGGCTCCAAGAGAGCCTGGAAGGGACAAAAGCTGTAACCAGGGCTAATGTTACAACCATGGATGCTTTTTTAATGAGAGCTACCTCTGTTATTGATAAGGAGATCGAAATGGTGAATAGGCGTCTCTCTAGATCTCCCTCTAATGGCTTATCCTCCCTCTTGGCTGGCTCTATTAACCCCATAAGGCAAGGTGTTATGGAAATATCGAGTACACCCACGCCCCTCCTATTGGGTATTAACCGAGAGACTATTGTAGCTTCATCTCCTCTGCAAGAAATTCCTTGTGAGGTACCCCATAGACCACTTTCTCCCGCTGTAATTATTGAGAATAACAAGGAGGGTGTTTCTACACTAGCGATAGAGTCTGGCAGTATTAACAATTATAGGTCACCAGAAATACATCGTAATGTTGGCCCCTCACAACAACCAAGGGTGGCTCCAAGGTCACGTGGGAGTATAAAAAGAAATTTGAAGTCCATTGGGAGTCAAGCCAAAAAACCCAAACTAAATGTATCCACCAAGTTAGCTCCTAAAATCCCGGCACCTGTATCATCAGTAGTAAACACAGTTCACCCGGCCTTGATGGAAGCCTTTAAATCTACCATGAGTTGCATGTTAGATGCTAAGTTGAGTCCCATTTTGGATAAATTAAATCTTATTGAGAAAATTTTAGTAGAACAGAATAGGTCTGTTCTACCCGTCCAATCTACTCAACCTATGGTCCCTAACTCGTCTAAGGACAACATAATCCCAGGTATTACATCTACGCCTGGGTTAGTATTAGCCCCATGGCCTGCCAGTGGAATTCAGCCTCATGGTGTAAATATAGTGCCCAAAGATCTGGGGGGGTTGGCAAATACCTCAAGCGAAAGACAGGCTCCTAACTTTCATCCCCAGGGTTTGATTTCTCAAACTTCAGGAACATCAATGGAGGGGGCACAGGGTCATCAGGTAAATGCCACAAAGAATTCAGTGGTTATCAATCTTCCACCTCAATCAACACCCCTCGTAATAATTTTGGGAAATGTCCCTCCACTTTCGCCAGGGTCCAATGAAGATTTCAGTCAACTTAAAAATAAGGTTACTCATTGGCTGTCGAATAACACCTCTGTAGGTCCAATCGTGGAACGTAATATTATTATGGTGCGCCGTGTGGGCTGGTTGGGGAACAGGAGGAAACCCGGAGGGGGATTGTATTGTTGTGAACTTCAATGGATCTCCCTTGTGGATAGAATCTTACAGGATGCTTATTTTGACCGTGCACATCGTGATTCTGGTATCCAGGTCCTCCCGTTGGGTTTCTTCTACGAGGTTGACCCTATAGGGCCCCCAAACACTAATATTTTTTGTGATGGGTGGTCTCATGGACCCCGTGAGGTTGCGGGTGGAGGTTATCCGCGGCCCCAGGGGGTCCAATTTCGATCGACCGTGCACCAGCCTGCTACTCGGTTAGCGCTATCCAATAGATTTTCAGCTTTATCAAGGTTGGATGAGCAAGACTGACTGAACATGAACACAGAGCCCGTTGGAGAGCTATCGCATCAACAGGGGTTCCCATCAATCTCTGTGCGAAATATTGTGCCCAGCGCCGGGGAGCCGTCTGGGAGGATTAGCCCTCAGCAGCGGGTGCTTTCATTGATTGTACAACAGGGGATGATCGAAAGGGCAGACATTTATAATGTCTTGTCTTGGAACATTGCAGGGTTGTTAGGAAGTTTCAGGATCCCGTATGGATGCAGTTCATTAGACAATTCTCTGTGATTTGTCTCCAGGAGACTTGGCTCGTGAACTGCAACCTGTTTCTGGAGGGATATAAAGCATTTTTTGTCCCTGCAACCCCGTCACCTTGTGGCAGAGCGAGGGGTGGTTTAGTGACCTACATATCGTTGGCTGTGACCTGTAGGATCCAGCAACTTCCTACTGCTAATAAGGACTCTCAAGTAATTGTCCTAGGGAGAGGAAATGACTGTATGGGCATTATTAATTTCTATAACGCACTAAGGGGCACATTACGATACCCGGCGTAAATAATTCCGCCAGGCATGGAAGCGGCAAAAATCCGCCCACACACACCGCCTGAACACCGACCACGCCATTACGATTACACAAACCGAATACCGCCATCGGCGGAAAAAGCACACAAAATACCGCCCGCCAACGTCCGAGTCGGAGACAAACCGCCCGCCACGGACGGAAACACGCACGACAACACAAAACCGCCCGCCCTCACGGCCGACACACCGCACGTGAAATTACGATCGCACCGACATGAGCGCGGAAAAACAACAAATATACCGCCCGCCAGCGCAAACAACGCCGATGAGAATCGACACGGCAGAAGCCATGGCGCCAACGTACCTGCACAGAAACCATCCACACACAAAACCAATAGCACACAACATGGCCAACAAGTCCACACAGCAAGGCACGCACAAATACACAAGCACAGTACACATCCTGAAAACACCCCCCCGGACAAACAAAAAATACAAAGGCCAGAACCCCAGACACAACACACCTGAAAACAACAGACCATTAGGACACACCCACATAGGTGAGTACAAAAGCAGCACTCCCACAGACCACAACCCCTTGCTACATTGCAAACTAGAGAGGAGAGGAGAGGACACAGTGACACAGCAAGGACAGCAGCACACCACAGAAACGCACACATCACAACCACCACCACCACCACCACCAAACACCACCACCACCACCACCAAACACCGGCACCACAAACCCCCTGCACATTACACAACACACACCGCACCAGCACCACAAACATCATGGCACCACAAAGAATGCCCAAGTTCACGCCCATGGAGCTGACGGTCATGGTCGACGAGATCATCAAGGTGTACCCACAAATCTATGGGAACATGGTCCAGCACACACCACTAGCCACCAGAAACAGAATGTGGAACCGGATCGTAGACCAGGTCAATGCAGTCGGGACCCTGCCCAGGAACAGAGTCGAGATTAACAAACGTTGGAATGACGTAAAGAGCCTGGTCAAGAAGAAGGAGGGCAAAAACAGAGAGCTGGCTGCCGTCACTGGCGGAGGGAATCCCGCGCTCTTTAAGACCTTCAAAGCGTGGGAGGAGAAGGTGCGAGTCGTAATCCATCCGGAGATCCTCGCCGGATTAGCAGGGGAGTGGAGGCTGGTAAGTACAAACTAATGTATACCAGCACACCGCTATGTACTCACATGCACTACCACCATGCCACAGCTCCCAGGGACAAACACCCCCATGTCCAGCACACAATACACAACACATCACACACACATGCAACAGACACTACCACACACAGCCCAAACAGAACAACTGTAAGATGCGTGGGGACATGTGTACACTAAGCCAGCCACGTAACCACCAACAGGTCCCCAAATATGCCAGAAGCGCCACAACGAGCACCCACCACACCCATGTGTCCGCCACAGCTGCACTAACCGACAAGTAACAGGTAAGTGGCAGGAACACAAAGTGCAGTGGGTGGGACGGTGGACAGCCCAAGTACAACACACACCAGGCCCCAGTCCCACAGCACAGCAAGGAGGAGCATCCCCCACACCCCACAGCCACGTGTCAGCCACCGCAGTGCACAACGACAGCCGAAAGGCAGACATCACGGTCCACAGCAATCGGTGTCAGTGGGTGTCCAGCCACCCCACGACCCACAACACCCTCCCACCCCCACAGACCTGCAACATGGAGCACCCCCCGCTTAGAGCCATGTGGCATCCAGTACAGTGCACGCACGAACAACTTGCAGGTGGGAAACTGGACAGGGCTGGATTACTGGACGCATGAGGACCATAACACGACCAACACATGGGACATGTCACGTAGCAGACGAACACGCAGCACCGCCCACCGTCACGAACAAGTGAACAATGTGCACACGGACATGAACAACAGACTCACACCCCACATGACCCATCACAGACATAGCAACACCCAAGGAGCCACGTCTGCATGCACAAGCCACACTGAATATAGTCCCACACGGCAGCCACTGTGCAACTCATCACACACAACCGAAACACCATTGAAGTCCTGTCCATGTAGCCCCTACTGCCTGTCAACCACACACCCCACAACTACGCCTATGTAAGACAAACAACACTAGACGCAACAGAGCGGAACAACATAAATGCACACGAACACCACTGAACCCATCAAACACACAGACACACCATGCACAAACAATATACCATCCATCCCATCCGTCAGCCCCAGTCTCATGAAAGGCATGTCATCCGCACAGCTGCCACACATACAGCAGTCACGCTAAGATACATGCCCATGACCAACCATGTGCCAGAAGTCAATGAAGTGCACGACACACTGTGAGCAACAACACACAACATGGGCCACACCCCCCGAGCACTGCAGTGATGCACATGGCACAGGGCAGCACGCACACCAAGGAGATGGGACAACTGCAATACGTTGGCTGGCACACAACCATCACTCACTCATAACGATGCGTCCAATGCCATGTCCAGTAATCACAACAGACAGCAAATATGCAGGCCATGTCAAGCATGCACACACCTCAAACCATGCACTGTCATGCTGCCACAACACATGTCACGTTCGGCACCCATGGCTCACAGCATGTACCCCAAAAGCATATTCCCTCCCAAATGCGAATCTGGGGCATGGCCCCCATGTTGCCATATGCGTTCCTAAGCGTTCCATTTGAACCCCAAAAGCATATTCCATCCCAAATGCGAATCTGGGGCATGGCCCCCATGTTGCCATATGCGTTCCTAAGCGTTCCATTTGAACCCCAAAAGCATATTCCATCCCAAATGCGAATCTGGGGCATGGCCCCCATGTTGCCATATGCGTTCCTAAGCGTTCCATTTGAACCCCAAAAGCATATCCCCTCCCAAATGCGAATCTGGGGCATGGCCCCATGTTGCCATATGCGTTCCTAAGCGTTCCATTTGAACCCCAAAAGCAAAGTACAAACCAGACCCAGGATGGGCCAGGAGCCCGCATACACCAGAGTCACAATAAGTAGGGGCACAGCAACACACCCATCGGCATGGCCAATCCGTCCCATGCCACATGTGCACAGCACACAGTCCCATTGCCAAGCACACACAACTACAGATGCTACAGCCACACACACGCCTCCGGGAAACCCATGTACGAGATTGCACGAACTGTCAATGTCAGATGACAAATACATACTTCGCCAGGTGCAACACAATAACAAATCTCATTCTCTCCACAGGTGACGAACTGCTGGATGCTGGGGATGGAGCCAGCAGCCAGCACAGCCAGCCTACAAGCCCCCAACGAGGACACACGGATCTGGAGGATCTGTCCTCCTCTTCGGACACGGACAACCAAGCAGGCCCATCTGGTGTGGCAGGGCCCAGCCGCTCCCCAGGACCCCTCCTACCCACCAACCCATCATCCAGGGCTGCTGAACATTCACAGCCCCCTGCTGCCACTGTCGTTGCGGCCACACCCACGGTCATTGTGGCCACTGCCGCAACCGCCACCATCGCCGCACCGACCACCACCGCCGCCACCACCGCCACGTCTTCGCTGGCACCAGCCCCAGCGCAGGTGGTGGCCCGGACGACTGGATCCACCCTGGGAGCCACAGCAAGGACCGTGGTGAGCAATGTGGCTAGTGGGCAGGCCGGTGGCAGCAGGACTGGTAGGAGGAGCAGGGTCAGGGAAACGCCAGCCTCCCCTGGGAGCCATGCCCTGCCTCACATGGCCAGAGTCCTTGGGGCCTATGAAGAGGCCCAAGGACAATGGGTCCGGTCTGCCTCAGACACGCGTGAGGTGCTGGGGGTGCTGAGGTCCATGGACGCCCGTATGGGCCAAATCGTGGACCTCATGGGACAGCTGGTGGTGGCGGTGAGGTCACAGCCAGGGACAGCAGCTCCCCTCCGCCACCACCTGCCGGGGCGCAGGGTGGAGCAGCAGTGTCCAGTTCCCCTGCGTCCACAGCCAGTGATCACACCTCTACCACCAGCATGTCGCAAGCAGGCACCCCCTCGCAAACGTGGAAGGGGCCGTCCGAAGAGGAAACAGATCTCCCGGGAGGACTTCGCACGCTCCAGTCGCAAGTGAGGCAGCCAGCCAGCCTTCCGCCAGCCTTCCTTGACCAGCCACTGCATTGACTTGGACTACGATCCCACTCCACACAGCCATCTGGATGGCATGTGTGTGTTGGACTATGGACATAGAACCAGTGGGTACACCCTGATCATCACGCAGCCATGACCGACAGCTCATTGTCACTGCACGCACCACTTTTGTCATCACCTTACACACAATCACGTCACAGTTTGTAATAAATGCACCTTTTTCACTAACTGCTGTTTGTGCCCTGTGTCTTATTTGTACGGAATACAACGGCCACCTTGGGCGGAAAGGCACCTGATGCGTGGCATGGCATTTGAATCCGGAGGGCCTGTAGGGACCTAGGGGTGGGAGACAGAACAGGAGCACATTCAATGAGTGTGTCACACACCCATCACACAGTACATGTCAACAACTACAAGCAATGTACACACATCGCACAGAGCAATAGGGCACAATGCCACAGCCACCAACAGTGGCATACTACCCTGGCCATGGAGCGTTGACACACAGCACGCAGTGAACAAACGGCCACCCTGACACAGCACACACACACCTGCACAGATACAGCCACATCAGCCGTCGTACATGGACACTCACCGTCAAGTGAAGTAGCGGGCGATGAGCTGCTGCCGCACATTACCAGCTTCCTCCTCTCCGCTGTCCTCCTCACTCGAGCTGTCCTGGTCTGCGGGCTGGGGCCCTGGTTGATCTCCGTCATCCACGATGAGGGGGATCTGCTTCCGAATGGCCAGATTGTGCAGCATGCAGCACGCCACCACTATCCGGCACACCTTCTGTGGGGAGTACGCCAGCGCACCCCGGTGCGGTCCAGGCACCTGAACCTGGACTTGAGGAGGCCAAAGGTACGCTCGACCACACGTCTGGTCCTCCCATGTGCCTCATTGTAGCGATCGTCTGCTGGGGTGCGAGGATTCCTCAATGGACTGAGCAGCCATGCCCCATTCGGATACGCAGAGTCACCTGGGTGTGAGGGACACAGAGAACCGTTGCTAATCCAACTGGACAGGGGACAGCATCGCACAGCCAGCACGCTACACCACTCCACATACTCACCGACAATACAGGCACGATCCTGTTGCATATTGGACATCAGTCGTGGCAAGATGCTGTTGCGCATTATGTGTGCGTCATGGGCCGAGCCTGGGAACTTTGCACACACGTGGGTGATCACCATGTCCGCAAGGCACACCACTTGCACATTCAGGGAGTGCGTGTGCTTCCTGTTGCGGTACAGGTGCTCAGTGGTTTGTGGTGGAACAAGGCCGACATGTGTGCAGTCAATGGCTCCAACGACGTGTGGGATTCTGCCAAGGGCATAGAATGCACCCTTCACTGCCGCCAATTCACGAGCCCTGGGGAAGCGGATGTACCTGTTCCGGTACAGCATCATGGCTGCCAGTACATCCCTCAGCACCTTGCTGAACATGGGCTGGGACATCCCTCCTCCAATGCCCACTGTGTGCTGGAATGACCCAGTGGCGAAGAAATGCATGGCGGCCATCACCTTAGCCGTGGGGGTGACAGCAGTCGGATACACCCTGCGGGGACGGAGATGGGGTTCTAGCATGGCACACAGTCGATGCAGGGTTGGCCTGTCCAGCCGAAACTTCCTAATAACCTCTGTATCGTCCATGTCCGCCAGCAATTGGTATGGGCGGTCAATGTTCGGTCTCCGCCTAGGGACAATGGCAGAGGACACATGTCAAAGCAACACGACACATAGCAATTTCGCATACACATCACTGACATGACTGAGTAAGCACAGGAGCCACAGCCCAGCTGTCAAGCTGGGACGGCACGGCCACAATACACTTACACAGGTCTCCCAACAATGGCAATGGCTAGTGATACAAACCACTGCCATGTGCATGCACATGGGGATCCAGGCCCCAATGACTTGCGGGGCGTGCTGATGGGGACTGACTGCATATCCGTCAAGCGGCAACGCCACGGCAACATGAATGTCTGCTGAGCATGGAACTGCTTCCGCGGCTGGATGAGTATGGCACACGACGACGACGATGTGGGCACAGGCTGAGCGGCCAAAACAAGTGGGACCTGTGGCACGAGGGGATATGAGACAGTAGTAGGTGTCAGCACTGCACCCTATGTACAGCACTGTACCGATCACACCTCCCGAACCATTGACAGGTGTCCACATTGACAGCCCCATGCCAAGACGGCTGTGTGCTTGCAGTCACACGTCACAGGTGAGAGGTTACATTGCACGTGCCAGGTGGCAGTCGTACATAGTGGGAGCTGGCATGTGTGTGCATGTGTCTCCTGTTCAGGATCCACCAGATGGGCGCTGACTCTGTACTGACCATTGGACACAGCATGTTCCGTGGAAGGCTTGTGTGTGTGGGATGGTGGCACTGGATGTGCCGCCGTTGGGTGGGGGCCATGCACAGGGCGGGTACGTCGATGATTGCGCATTGTTGGTCACGGTGGGTGCACCCACTAAGATGTGTTGCCCTGTGTTCAATTCCTATGTCCGCATGATGATGGACTGTAGATGTGGGCAGACTACACATTGGTCGATGTGCTGTCTATATGCATGTGCCTTCACACCAGGCACAGCTGCCCCTGCACATGTGACCCCTGCTGGACTCGCTGCTGGGTCTGTGGAGCTGATGCACCTTCTGCGCGTGGGGCGGGCAGCTCTCCTCACTTCCCTCATTGCGCATGTCATGACTTTGCCGCAGGTGACATGGATCATGGAGGGCCCACATGTACGCGTGGGTAGGCTACACATGATTGTACACTGGTCGCCACCCCCAGTCAGTGTTTCGAATGGGAAGGTTGTCGTGCTGGTGGTATGTTCGATGTGGCGGATGGGCGGGCCTAGGTGCGGGCTTACATTCCGGACATGGGGGGTAGTTGTATTGGCGACTAGTTGCAGTACACACGGGACACGTCTCTTCCTTTCCACATCTGGGTCATCCCTTGTACTAACTGACAGTGATACAGTCATCTTCGCCCCAGCCCTCATGTCCTCCCCTCGCTCCCCCAATATGCATGCTCACCTGCGAGGCTAGCGCTTGCACAGGCAGCCCCAAGCTCGCACCAGAGAGGGCAAGGAGTGTATGTGTGGGTCCAGTTGCACGAGTGGGCTGTCTCAGGGTATGATGTGTCGCGGGACGCCGTCCACCTGCGTGGTGCCCCAAATGGTGACCCGGCCTGCATGGACTGTGCATCACAGTCTTCGCCTTCCGGATCCGCCACCTGCGACACCCAGTGGCTGTGGCTGCCCTTGCGGCCAGGCCGCGTCCGTCTGTGGCTGATGGCCCACACATTCACTCTTTGGCCTCTCTGGGGAGGGCTCGGGGTGGTGGCGCACGCGCTTGCACTTAGTCGCAATGGCATGTGGCGTGGTTGGTATGATGGGCAATGGATGGGATGGTGCGAGCCACCTCCCGTGACGTCAGTGCTGCTCGTGCTGTGGTGCGTCCCCCTACACTTCCATCTGACTTGTGCCATGCTAGACGTTGAAGTTCTATTGCCTGCGTGATATGACCAGGAGGAGCGCGAGGAGACCTCTCACACACCATGCTCCACTGCCATCCCGTGCCCTGTATCGCCTGTGCGGATTGACTATGTTGGGGTTACATCTGGTCGACTGGGGCTGTGTGTGCCTTGTCAGGGGCATGGCGGGCGCACAACAGGATCCAGCTTGTCCACAGAGGGTGGGCTGAGGTGCGCCTGGTACCGCTTTGTACGTGTGCCCGGCTGCTGTGCACACACGTGTTCACTCCCCCCGACAGGTGTCCTCTCACAATGCCCAGGTAAGCGGTGGTGTACTGTTCATGACCCCTCCCAACACGGCGTGCTCCAACTTGGCATGTGCGCATCTACCCGTCGCACCCACCCACCTGAGCACTGCGTCCATACGACTTCACACGACACATGTGTGTCTTCCACAGTAGTGCTACTCATTTGCGTTGACATCCAATACCAGTGGACTACATGGTCATGTCACGACTGCCGTGTACTTCACATACTCTCATCCTCTCTCATTCGTACTTGTGAAATGAGTCAGCGGAGACAGTTTTGGTTTCAAACATTATATTGAGTCTTCTGTCCTCTGTGATGCAGTATAGTGGACACTACTGGCAGCGGGATACATGTTGAGGATATACTGAGCATGATTACAAATGGGATAGGGTGTGGGGTTACATGTGATTGGCTGTTGCATGTGGGATGTGGGCTTCAGAGTGACATCTGCTTGGCCAAGGCTGTGCTAATGTACATTTACGTATAGCTGCGGAGCTGCGGACTTTGACACAGACGGTATACATGTAGCCTACCAGACCGCTTGGCATCATGGGCACAGTCCATCTCAGTTCCATGTGACAGGTTTGCTGCGGTTGTTCCTCATGCACGCGTGCATGTGAGATGACATCAGGGCATGTGCTTGCGTGCATGCAGCGGCGTGCCACTTGTTGTTGCACTGTGGTGGTTACTGGACATGTCACAGTCACTGGGGTCGTGTTGTTGTTGTATGCACTTGTCGTCCATGCAAAGGTCCTGGTATGGGATTCCCGGGCGGGGGTGGGAGGGTGCAGCACTCACAGACTCCAGGCGACCTATTCATGTCCACTGAGCGGTGTGTGTGTCCATGGGCGCTGGATCCATGTCGTGTCCTGGTTGTTCGTGCAGTTCCGTCCATGTGGGTGCGATACACAGAGCCCATGCCACTGCCTCCCACGATGCATGCGGTGTTCCTGGATGTGATGGGGAACAGTGTGCATGTCCCGGTCATATCCGATGTCATGGCGATGTCGTTGATGGTGTGGTTACAGTTGCCGGTCGTTTGGTATGGCTGTTGTGGTGGTGACTGGCCAGTCCGTGCGGAAGCTAAGCATGGGTGCGGGGTTGGACATCATAGGTCACTCGGGGAACCTGCGTTGTGGTCCGACGTATTTACAGGTTGTCAGGTATGCGATGCCGTCCAGCAGGGCTTCCATGTCATTGGTGGTGTACATGTTTGCCAGCCAATGAAGCGGATGGTGGCTGTCAAGGTGTTGTTCGTAGGTTGTCCCTTGGAGGACCATGATGGGGCATGCTGGGTGACATTCGATGTAGCTGTTATCGATGATCCGTCGTGTGGAGGCACAGTGGTCCCATTTCAGTGCGGGTGCGATGTTGGCCACATACGCCATGCCCCCATAGGCAGAGCAGGCCCTGTCGTGTGCGTCCAGAGGGAGGAGTAGTGGTAGCAGGTCCGCCTTCAGACATGCCGGGTTGGAGAGGCATATCTCGACGGGATGCTGGTAGGGACACCTCCGACAGTAGAAGACGGGCATGACGCAGCTGAACAATGTGATGCGGTAAGTCAGTCGGTAACTTACGTTCAGCAGGGACAGGAGATCGCATCCCAATGTATGGCACAGGTTGGTTTTGTACAGCTTGAGCTGTTCGGCGTAGTTGGGTAGGTGTGTTGCGGTTGCCATTTCGCAGCGGTTCGTTGAGGTGGCGTGCTCCGGCTGTGTGTGCAGTCTGCAATGTGCACGCTCTGGGGTTGCTGTGAGCTATGTGTAGTCGTAGGGAGACAGGACTTGTGTTCTGTTGGCTTGTTTGGAGGACACGGGCCCTCTTCCCACATGCTTCTCAGACAGTTCAAGGTCAGTGCTGTGTGACTCCTTCCAATTAACTTGCATGTGGCCGACATGGGGGAGTGTTTTCTTCTTTCTTCCCCGTCCGTTGTGTGCTTCTGTGATATGCGCTATCTGCCCTGTGGTCGGTCTCCTCGGCATGCCTGTGTTGGTCTATTCTTGGACAATGGCTGTATTCACCGGCTTCTGTCGTAGGGCTGTGGTTTCGGAGTTGGAATGGAAGGTCATTCAGTGCTGTCTGCTCTCCCTTGTGTGGGCGGCAGGCTGCCTTTCCGCTCTGCGTTGGGCCTTGTGTGTGAATGTTATTCTTGGGCCACCTGTTGTCGGTCCCCGGGCTCTTTGGTGTTCCGTTTTATATGTCTTGTTCATATGTGCAGGGTGGTATGGGTGTTTCTGTGTGGTACTGGCGTTCCTCTTCCCGAAGGGGCCCTGCTTCTCCTAGTTGGTGTTGCCGCCGCTGTGTGCTACGCCATGTTTGTTACACTGGGGTGTGTCCTGCTGTTGCGTGTCTTCACTGATATGTGTGCGTCGGTTGTGTGGCGTTGGGTGTTGTCCGTGAATTGGGCGTTGGGGACATGTCTGTGGCCGGCCTGTCACGTGTCATGTGCGTTCGGGGTGGGGCTGATGTGTGTGCTGCTTGGTTGTGTCCCTGTGTCTGTGTGCGACGCATGCATGGCGCTGCGGTTGGCCTCTGCGTTGTGCGCATGTGTGGCGGCGTCATCGGCGCTTTGGGGCCGTGACGGGGTGGTTGGTTCCTAGTCCCAGGTGGTGTGTACACATGTGTTCTGCGATGTTACGATTTGGCCTGTGTGTCATATGTGGATGCGATGGTGGATGTGTAGTGTACACGCGCTGGTGGGGGTTGTCCGCTTTTTCCGCCCTTGCACTGTGTGCGCTGTTTGCGTGCACTTGTTGTGTGTGTGCCTACCTGCGTCTCCGCGGTACGTTGCGTCCTTGGTGGTGCATCAGCAGGAGCATGGGGACGGCCTGCAGTGCTGGATTCATGCTCGGGGAGCCGCTTCTTCGTTGTCCGTGCTCGGCGTCCGTGTTACCGCTTCGGTTTGTCGTACGGTATCTCTTGGCCGTGGGAGCCGTTTGTTTGCGGCATCGTAATTTATGCGCCGGGCGGGACGTGTTTCGTCAGACGGTGTGTGTCAGTTGGGCTGCGCCGCTACATGTACGGGCGCACTTTGATGGCGGACGGTGTTGCTGGCTTGCCGGCGGTGTTTGGCCTACTTTTCGCATCGTAATTGGGCGGGCGTGTGGACTGCTGCATGCCGGCGGTAACTGGTGGTTTTTGCATCCGCCAGCACGGCGGTTGTGCTTCCGCCCGCCATCGTAATGGGCCCCTAAGTGTGCTGGGGGAGTGTAAGATTGCCCAGCTAGGCTGCCTTATAAGACAGTCCTGTGGTTCTGTTGCTCATAATCTTATGGTGGCAGGGGATTTTAATATTCATCCTTGTGGAGACCCTAAAATAAGATGTATGGCTGAGATGGGATGTGCCAGGATGCGGGGATTCCATTTTGAGCATTCCGTTCAGGGGGATGCATTGAATGGTCTGCTTAATGAATTTGATTTGGTATCATCAATGTCTCTGGTTAACCCCTTAGCACACAGTCCGTTCCTTCTTTTAAAGGATGTAGTGATGGTTCATTTATAGATTACATCTTGATTTCCACCGGACTCCAGTCTAGTTTCCGTGGGTTTACCATCATGGATAGCGCTTTTAGCGATCATAATCCAATCTGTGTCCACCTTGGAGGTAGGCTGTTGATAACACAAGCTAGGGTGACATTCCCAGGCATGTTGAGACCGGTGGATGGTAAACGCCGCCTAAAATGGTCACAGATATCCCCAGGCTCATTTTATGGCAAGGTACAAGTATCTTGTGCTACCGAATTAGCTTCCTGTGTGTCACTTGGTTTCCACCCGGGGGGTGTCCTTGGGGCTTTTGATGTTATTGTCTTAAAGATAGGGGCACTTTTAAGTGCCCCTTCTCATAGGACGGTGTTATCTGACCCTAGATGGTTCAATCCACAGTGTTCTAAGGCAGCTAAACTTTTGAAAGATGCTTTAAAAGCTACCCGAGAAATCAGTCTCTGATATGTGCCCGCCGTCGTGAATATAAACGGGCATTGGTTAACCGTAAGGGCGAACTGAAGGAGGAAATGTGGAGGGACTTACTGGAGGCAAGCACTTTGGGGAATAGTGCAAGGTTTTGGGGCATTATTAATCGACCTTTATTTGAAAAGGCTAGTGATGGAGAAGTAGGCACTAATATATCTGAGGATGAATGGGTGTCTCATTTTAAATCTATTTTTAGACGCCCCATGGAGCCTCATCAATCCCAAAGTAGGGTTAATATTACTGCTCCAATAGTGTTTGAGCAGAAAGAGGTGGAGAAGGCCATCTTAGGGCTGACGTGTAATAAGGCCCCAGGTCCGGATGGTATCCCTCCAGACCTTTTTAAATCTAATCCATCTTTTTGGGCCCCAGTATTGATGGCTGTCCTTAACGCG
Source organism: Calotriton arnoldi (assembly GCA_963921515.1). Taxonomy (NCBI): domain Eukaryota; kingdom Metazoa; phylum Chordata; class Amphibia; order Caudata; family Salamandridae; genus Calotriton; species Calotriton arnoldi. The sequence goes on along the minus strand of CAWUFW010022851.1, from coordinate 27,501 downwards.
GCGGCCAGGATTGGTTGTCCGGACTCCTGGAGCATCTCAACCATTGTGCCGGTATTCAAGAAGGGCGATCGCAATAGCACTTTGTGTTATAGACCGATCTCCCTTCTTGACTCCGTGGTCAAGGTTGTGGGTGGGGTATTACTGGGAAGATTATCCTCTTGGGCGGCAGAGAATGAGATCATCTCTGATATACAGTATGGGTTCCGCCCAGGGCGCTCCACCTTGGCCCAATGCCTTAATTTATATCTGATCCTGGGAAAGTATACAATTGCCCGCCAAGGTACAATTTACATGGCCTTCATGGATCTTTCCTCTGCCTTTGATTGTGTCAATCGGGGAAACTGTGGCAATCCATGCGGGCCATGGGGGTGGAGGAAAACTTGGTTGACTTCCTGGAGGATCTGCACAGGGATACAAAGGCTAACATCAGATATGCACAGGATCTCCGTGTATCCAGAGATTTTAAAATAGAGAGGGGGTTCGGCAGGGGTGTATTTTGGCCCCCTTTTTATTTAATTTATATATCAATGACCTGGAAAAACTTTGATAAAAACAGGGGTCGATTTCCCATATGTGGGGCAAAGAGGTCTGCCCGTCCTGCTATATGCGGATGATGCGGTCCTCGTTGCTAGGACGGCAAGGGGACTTCAGACATTGTTAGACACCTTTCGGAGTTTTATGGAAGCCCGTGATTTGGCAATTAACAATTCCAAATCCTATATTATGCAGGTTGGGATTCGCCCGAAGAAATCGTTCCCTTTTAAAGTGGGTAATGAGAAAGTACCAACGACTTCGGTATTCTCTTACCTGGGTGTTCTAATAGATGACCGTTTGAATTGGGGGCCCTGATTCAGAGGAAAAAGGGGAGGTTACAAGGGCGAATGCGGCAATCTTCAACTTTGCAGCGAAGATGGGTAAGCGCCCAATTGCCGCAATGTTGAAGATATTTCAGGCCAAAAGTGTTGCTATAGCTGGCTATGGGAGTGAAATCTGGGGCTATGCAGCAACCGATGCTCTACAGGTGGTGGAGAACACCTTTCTAAAACGTCTCCTAGGAGTGCCCACTGGAACATCAAATCTGGTGGTACATGAAGAACTGGGGTTGCCATTTTTATGCGACACCTTGGCCATGCGCCCCTTGTTGTTTTGGCTCAATTGTTGGTTAAACAAGGAGTTAGTTCTCAACCATCAGATTTTAAGAGAAACTATGAGTCTTGATTACATGTCTCGTATTCCATGGTTAAAATATATTAAGGGTTGTTTTGAAGAGCTGGGGCGGCCGGACCTTTTTTAAAGCCTGATTCTATTACCATGAAGGATGTGGAATTTGTAAAGAAAACCTTTATTACCTTAAAAAGCATGGTAGAGACGATTTAGAAATTGGGAAATCAAGCGTCCGTAAATATGTGATGCTTAAAACAATCCCATCTATTGAGCCTTATCTTCTGTGGCCATTGTCGCCCCATGAGCGGTTTTTATTAATCAGGTTTCGATTGGATTATTTTCATTTGCTATTAGCTGTCCCAAAAGGGAGCTGCAGAGGCCAGGTGTTAGCATCCTGTGGCTGCGACGGAGTGTCTCCTCAGGATTTGCTACACTTTATGTTTTTTTGTAAATTTTATGATGTACCTCGCAGATATTTTTTAACACCCCTTTTAAAGAAGTTGAATTTTACTCAGGTCCGCCCAGCTCTTTTTATTTACAACTGTTGAAATTAGACTGTGTGACTTTTATAGTAGGCTTTCTGAAATCCTCTCTGAGATCTAGGATTTGTATGGAGAGTTAGTAAACTTCCAACGTTGGTAGGTACTCCCCATTACTATCCATATTGATGTAATTTGGTCCTCTGGTGTAGTGGTTCCCCCTATATAATTTTATGTATTAGATGTATATATCTTTGTATTTTAGGGGACAATTTGTTTTAATATTATTGTTATGAATTATATGTCTTAACTGTTATATGGAGTTGTGTAACTTTTATGGTTTTAATCCTAAAGCCGAATAAAGTATTTTGATTGATTGATTGATTGACTCGGACGGAATACAATACGAACGACCGAGGCGGACGGAAACAAGCCATCCGGCCGGAAAACCAGTCGAAACGAACCGACCGACACGCACCCGGATAGAAACCGAACGAAACGTACCCGCGAACTCCGACCCGCGTAGTACGATGCTGTGCGTGCGAAACACGACCGCCTCGCACGGAGCACAAGCCGTACGACCGACACGCATACAAAACCCAGCCGAATCAACCCAATACTCCGCGACCGACTCGTACGCCGCATATGAAACCAACCTGAAACAAAGCGGGAACGAGTCGGAGAACATCGCACCAGACAACAGCAGCGTCCGACTCGGACACAAGAACGACTCCTACATGCACCAAAAGCACCAAGGGAAAAAAGTAAAAAAATAAAAAAATGGCCAAACAAGCTACCACAAAGCCAATAAATACTGGGGGTGTGGAAAAAATGGAACAAGGACACACCCCCAACCCCACCTACATAAAAGCCACAAATCCCTACCATGATCCTTTGCAAATTCCACAGACCTGCCAGCAAACAACACCATCACACAGCAACCACAGACACACTCACAGCTCATACATCACACAAGCCACACACCATTACCACACTTACAAATAGCACCCTCACACACACCCAGCTAAACCTACACTCACACACCCCCACTTGCACACACACACACACACATCAATCACCACCACCACCCATCACCATGCCCCCAAAGAAGAACCACAAGTTCCTAGATTGTGAATTGGAAGTCCTGGTAGACGAGATACTCAGGGTAGAGCCACAGTTGTTTGGTACATTGGTACAACAGACCCCCATGTCGCAGAAAACCAAGATGTGGGTGAGGATTGTCGACAGGGTGAATGCACAATCACCATGTTTGCGCACAAAGGAAGACATCCAGAACAGGTGGTATGATGTGCGCAGGAGGGTCCGGGAGCTACTGAAAAAGGATTACCTCCTCAGCCACCGCACCGGCAGTGGCCCTCCTGCAAAACCAGTATACCTCAGGCCCTGGGAGGAGAAGGTGCGGGCCATCCTACCACCAGTGAGCGTATACGGACTAACAGACATCCCAGAGCCTGGTGAGTACACAACTTATATACACAATATGGTGTGACAATACACACACAGCACCTTCAAAGGGATAGGCAAACCAAGCACCCTTACCAAATACACAGCAAACAAAACATATTCATCCCAAGATGTGAATGCCAGTCAGACAAACACAATACCTGCCATCTCATAGTGACATCTAACTGTGTCATGACATCTACAAACCTAACAACAAATACAGCAAGGCAGTGGCACAAATAGAACCAATAAACACTCTCAGATATTTTGACACCACTAGAACACCACCTCACAGGGAAGATCACTGAAAGGAAGGAATTCTGTGTATGCTGGTCAAGTCAGTGTAGCCAATAGCATCATGGGAGTTGGAGTCATAGATATTGCTCAGCCTCACAATTGCCCCAACAACACCACCCTGAACCATGCTTACATCACAGGGAGTGGAAAAGGACTCACAAGATGGCTGACACTGGGTACTACTGGGGGGAGCACAAGGCCCTGCAGGCAACTGGGCACCAACAAACAACAGGACCACATTGTCAGCCATCTTGCCATTGCTGTCACACTCACACACACTGAAGTCCACCCAAAAGGAAGGAAGGATGGGCATGCTGGGAAGGGGGGTGGAGGCAATAGCATGATGGGAGTGGTAGTCACAGATATTGTTCAGCCTCACAATTGGCCCATCAACACCACCCTGAACCATGCTCACATCACAGGGAGTGGAAAAGGACTCACAAGATGGCTGACACTGGGTACTGCTGGGGGGAGCACAAGGCCCTGCAGGCAACTGTGCAACAACCAACAGCAGGACACCACTGACTGACATCCGGAAAGACAACTTGCACTCCCTGCAATGGAAGCATGTTCCATGGTGGGATATTTGGGCTGGGGGGAGAAGTCGGCCCGGATGGAAACCAAATACCACCAATGCTGGTCAGGCACACACCTCAACATTCACATTGACATGCCACAGGTTGGCAGGACAATGTGCTACACCAATATCACTCTCTGACTGTCATAATTGAGTAGAATGCAATGTCCAGGCCCGCATCCAGAGGTACAGTCACAACTGTCAGGTGTTTGAACAATTGATGCCTGTAGAAACATACCATACAATCTGTGTCTCTCCCCAAAACAGGTGATGATGGGGACTCAGCAGCAGATGAGGAGGAGTCCCTGTCCCAGGCTCCGGGGGACACAGAGCTCACTGGTGTGGATCAGCCTCTGCACTCCTCGGATGGCGAACAACAAGCTGGACCCTCCGGTGTCAGTCATCATGCAGCACCAGCAGGACCAACATCTGCACCCCCTGCACCCACCCCTCCAACAACTGCCAACACACAAGCCACCCCTGCCAACACGGACACACCAAGGACCACAGGTGACAACAGCGCAGGGACCCACGACCAAACTGGAGCCGCTGCCATTGAGCCCACTAACAACACCCAAGTGGGCACACGGTCACCTGTGCGTGGCACCGCAGGCCCTGCACGTGTTGCCAGGGGTGGTGGGAGGGGTGGTAGACACAGGTCGCTATTTGCAGAGGGGTCTGGACTGCGTGATGACCCACAACTGGCACGCATTGCAGATGCGTACCAGACCAGCACCGGAGAGGTCACCCAGGTAGTGGGGATCCTCAAGGACATACAACAGCAGCAGGCTGCCCATCATGCCCGCTTGGACTCCCACATGTCCCGTGTCGAGACACACATGTCTCGCATGGAGTCCAAGTGGGACACATTGCAAGAACTCACAGCGGTGCACAGGGACATACTGACATGCCTCCGCCAGATCAGCACCAACATGGCCTCACCTCCCTGTGCGCCCACAACATCTGTTGCCACTACATCCGCAACTGCCACAGGGAGGGAGGAGGACTCTGGCGGAGAGTACCCTGCACCGCGGCAGCCTGCACCTGAGGGTCCCCCCCCCCAAGAAGAGGGGCCGTCCGAGGAGGCCAAACTGAGAGGCCGATGGCCAGCTACATCCCCCAGGAAGCCAACACCTGTTCTGGAACTTTTCCTCTGTGTGCAAACTGCACGCCCTGTCGATGGCAACCCAACTCGCCCACATGACATGGGGAGCTCTAGTTGTACAAATTCATCAGATGACTGTGGACTATACCCTGGACATTTCATCTACCAGGACTTCCAATTCACATGGGAACTTTGGATTCCTAATTCTATGTACAGCACCCACCATCCTGTGCACCATCCCCACACCTTTTGTAAATAAACTCACCAAAACACCATATCTGCCTCTGTTGTGATTCCAACGTGGTCTCTGTCATGGAGATGGTGATCAGAAAAATGACACTGTGCATGCTGACTGCTACAGCAAGTCCAACACCGTCATGGCAGTCATGGCGACGTGACACATATGAGGGAGACACACCACTAGGGCCACACAACACATACACACCAGGGCCATATGACTCATCCCCTCCACTGATGTTGCCTGGAAATACAGTGCAATGCACAGACACCACACATATTCACAGTCTGTGTCAACTACACTACAGGTGCAGTAAGCAAATGTCACTCAGATGTGTGAATACAGACAACGCACACCCCAAAATGAAGAACAGATGTATTACACATTTGCTACATGTTGTTTCCACTACAAATGCAAGCTAATCCCACCTGGCTGTGGCCACAAAGTCAAACAATGCAGAAGATAGAAAGTCCAGGGGTGTGTGGCACATCACCTGTAGGGAAACAACTGCTGCCACCTTGGAAGTTGAATCATTGATTCGGGGGATCCAAGTTGTTCTAACAACTCCAGCAGCACCCTGTGAAGGACAGACATGACACACAGTCAAAAGCACTGAAGAACAGCACAGAACGGCAATACTCATGTCTAATACCTGTCACAAGTTAAATACACAAAAGCAAGTTAGCATGTCTACACTGTTGGCAAGTACAGACCACCTGCAAGGACACATCTCCGCACGCATCCAGTCAAGTTGCACATGGCCACACTCAAACAGCACCAGAGCACCACACACACATATCATGCAAATCAAATTCATTGATAGTACAACACTCTGGATACTCACATTCAGCTGAAGAAGTTGGTGATGAGCTGTGTGCGGACATCACCATCACCATCATCATCATCATCACTGGCATCGTGGCCCAGGCCTGGATCCTCCACAGGTGGCGGATGTTGGTCATCGTCATCCAGGATGAGAGGCAACTCCTTCCGCATTGCCAGGTTGTGGAGCGTGCAGCAGACGATGATAATCTTGCACACCTTTGCTGGGGAATATGGGAGGGCGCCTCCTGTCTTGTCCAGGCAGCGAAAGCGGCTCTTCAGGAGACCAAAGGTCCGCTCAATCACCCTCCTGGTCCGACCATGTGCCTCATTGTAGCGCATCTGGGCTGGTGTCACAGGGTTCCTGAGGGGTGTCAGCAACCACGGCATGTTGGGGTATCCCGAGTCACCTACAGACAGACAATTGCACATTAGCCAACATTGAAAAGTGTGCGGAAAGCAACATAGCAGAACACACACAATGGTACAAAGTCAGTACACACCGACAAGCCAAGCACGCTGGTTCGGCATCTGTGACATCATCCTCGGGATGCGACTACTCCTCATCACGTAGGCATCGTGTGCCGAACGGGGGAAACGGGCACACACATGTGTGATGGTCATGTTTGCAAGACATACCACCAGAGCATTGACAGAATGGTAATGTTTCCTGTTCCTGTATGCCTGCTCATGTGCCTGTGGTGGTACCAAAGCCACATGTGTCCCATCAATGGAGCCAATGACATGTGGCATCCTCCCCAGGGCATAGAAGTCACTCTTGACGTCAGTGAGTCGGTGACGTTGTGGGAAATAGATGTACTGGTTAAGGCATCTCAACATTGCCACCAAAACATCGCGTAGCACACGGCTGAACATAGTCTGTGACATACCACCAGTAGATGCCACAGTGTGTTGAAAGGTACCGGTGGCAAAGAAGTGTAGGGCTGCCATCACCTTCACCTTGGGGGTCAGCGCTGTAGGATACGGCCGGCCAGGCTGCAAATGTGGGTCCAACCGCACTGCCAAATCCTCAATCAGCTGCCTGGTGAAGCGGTACCGTCGGATGCTGTCACGTTCCACCATCGTTGCCAGGTCTGGGAATGGTCTATGGACAGCAGGAGCCCTGCAGTGCAGAGGTGAAGAAGGCAAGATTGTCAGTCACCCCACATATGTGCCATTCACCACACTGTAGTTCACATGATACATCATCAGCAAACACTAGTACTTGATGTGTGTCTCGTTCTGTTTGGACATATATGGCACCCACATGGACATCATGTAACATCTCTGTTCAACATGTGTGGACAACAGGTCCCAGGGTGTGCTATGTGAAACCATTTGGCTGTGTCACAGTACCCATTTACTGCTCTCACATTCCACACACATACCACAGTGACGTGTGGACAGATGCGCCACAGGCATCACAACTCATTGACAGGTAGATTCCCAGTGACACTGTCTTGCCACATGGATACTGGCATGACATGGCGTATCATGTACACGTCAGAAAAACAAACATGACTCCCACAGGTAGTGCCCCCTGTAGCCTCTGCAGGACAGACATGGACATCTGTGACACACACACACAACATCTAAGTCCATGCACAAACAACGTGGATGTGGAGACTGTCTCCCATTGTGCACATGGAGTCAGACATGTGAAACACAACATGCACACAGACTGCGGAGGGACATGACTATTGTGGCAATGGGCCACCCTGTGACGTACATGCTTTCCCACATGAGCCTTGGGGTATGTGACATGTCATACACATACACAACCTGGAAATGTGACCATGCAACATGCTCCAAAAATGAACAGTTGCACATCCCAGTGGTCATGTGCACGACACACAAAGGACCCTGTCCCCATTAACATGTGCACAGCCTGGGTGTGTCTGCCCCCAAGTGCCAGCCCAAAAACAACATGTACACCCCCATACACAGATAAGGTCATGCTGCCACACATGCCTTAGATACAGTGTGGACTGGGTGTGGTGTAGTAGGTGTGCCCCAGAGTCCCTGGAAAGTATATGTGGCTGGCATAGGTTCACCAGTGACCAGCATGGTGACTTATGCGTGTGACCTGTACAGGGACGCGTTGTACAGCAATGGTCCGATCGGTGTGCCCGCTCGGACCATTGCATTGCATGTGGGCGGGTACGCGTTGTACAGCAATGGTCCGATCGGTGTGCCCGCTCGGACCATTGCATTGCATGTGGGCGGGTACGCGTTGTACAGCAATGGTCCGATCGGTGTGCCCGCTCGGACCATTGCATTGCATGTGGGCGGGTACGCGTTGTATCGCGGGTACGCGTTGTACAGCAATGGTCCGATCGGTGTGCCCGCTCGGACCATTGCATTGCATGTGGGCGGGTACGCGTTGTACAGCAATGGTCCGATCGGTGTGCCCGCTCGGACCATTGCATTGCATGTGGGCGGGTACGCGTTGTATCGCGGGTACGCGTTGTACAGCAATGGTCCGATCGGTGTGCCCGCTCGGACCATTGCATTGCATGTGGGCGGGTACGCGTTGTATCGCAGGTACGCGTTGTACGGCAATGGTCCGATCGGTGTGCCCGCTCGGACCATTGCATTGCATGTGGGCGGGTACGCGTTGTATCGCGGGTACGCGTTGTACAGCAATGGTCCGATCGGTGTGCCCGCTCGGACCATTGCATTGCATGTGTGCGGGTACGCGTTGTATCGCGGGTACGCATTGTACGGCAATGGTCCGATCGGTGCGCACGCATTGGCTGGGGCCTGGCATGGCAACGGATGCGTTTTTGAATTTTCAACGAGTCTGATGCACTGAATTCAGTTGGCCAGCCACAACAATGTTGCAAATTCATGGGTGTCATGAAGTTGAATTTTTGAAGGATGCTGTGGGCGTGTATTGGAGCTGCTATTCCATGGATTGGTCAGATTCAGAAGATGCTACCGACTTGGACCTATCACTTTGGACACATGGCACAGTATCTGCCTCTGCAGCACACATATAATGCTGGCTGTTCCCCTGAGAGCTCACTTGCCTGCACTACATGCTCCAGGACGACATCTGCCACTACACTGCTGCTGTCTCTGCATCCTCTGGCTGCTGCAATGGCACGTACTGTGGAGAGAGCCCCAGCCTTCACCCATGAGGAGAACCAGGCCCTGCTGGACAACCTCCTTCCACAGTACAGCAAGCTGTATGGGACACCAGGGGAGCAGGTGAGTGTGCTGTCCACTGCCTCACTAATTGTGCATGTTGCCTGACTAGCAGGATTTACAGTGTGCACACCACTGGCTAGCATGCCCACTGAGTAGTTCGCACCCCCCAAAGTGTGTAGTCACTTGCACTGAACAGGTACAGTGGAGTAACAGTGCATTCAAACAAGGTTCACTTCCCATGCAATGATACCATGTAGTAACTGCTGGCAAACTGTCCATAGCCCTCGTTGCACAGCCTGTGTACATCATATGCCCCTGTGATTGAGACATGTATTTCCAACTGTGTGATGCACGGATATGTTGCATGTGTAGTAATGGCCTTTTCACTTTGTCATCCTCACAGGTTGATGCCCATCGGAAGCAGGACATCTGGCTGGACATTGTCCGGGCAGTCCGATCCGTGGGGGTCTACAAGCGCCGGATCCGCAACTGCCAGAAGAGGTGGCAGGACCTTCGTGGCTGGACCCGGAGGATCGCAAGGGTCCAGCTGAAGCTGTCGCCTCCTCGCAGGAGGGGCGGACACCGGACCCTGACCCCCACATGCTCCAGATCCTGCCGGTGGTGTTCCCGGAGATGGATGGGCAGCTGAAGGGCAGACAGCAGCAAGGAGGGGGTGAGTCTAAGACTGCACTGTGAACTCTGTCTAACATGCTATGTGCCCTCCTCTGGCCTGGTTAAACTTCCCCAGTACATCAGTCTTGTTGTCCAGTACCCATGTCCCTCTATTGTGACCTGGCCACTACCCATCTGATGCGCCGGTGTGCTCCTTATGCTCAGGATAATTGTGTCACTTGGGTACAGGGTCCTAGCATTTTGCTTTGCTCAAGGTGGTGACAGCTTTTGTTCCCGTGACATTGTGTTTGCCTTCATGGGTGGGTCAGTTGCTCACACAATGCCTGAGTCGTGCAATGTAGTCTGGGTGTAACTTTGACATGTGATCCACTTGCACATCTAATTCACCACATGTCCCTGGGGTATTTGCCACACCCCCATTCTGTGGGTGGGTACATTGTTTGGGCCTCAGGAGTATGTATGTCAAGTGTGTCACACATGCTTAGCCACCTGCCCACTGACCAGGGCTCATCCCTCTTGCAGGTGGAGCCGGACAGTCATGCCTACTACAGGGAATACAATACACTCTGTACTCCCACTCCCGTGTATCAGCTGACATGCTGTGCTCAGTGAAATGTTGCCTCAGGTGTCTGCCTCTGTGTCGTTGTGCTGTGACTACGTTGTCGTGACTCCTGTGATGTCCTTCGGTTAGGGGTCAGCATGCCATCTGCTATTGGACCATGTGAGACAAGACTTCTGTGACTCATAGGTGTTTGATCACTTGACTGTGCAGACAGGTGTATGAGACTGTGACTTTCAGGCAGCTGTTCATCATTCACAGCACACTGTGAGGTGCTCTGGTTCAGGGAGTAGTGTTTCATGTCTCCCATTTGTCCAAATGGTGTGCAGTGTACAAATACGGGTTCAGATGATGTGGTTAGTGGGGGATGAACATGTGGACTTGTCAGTTACATTACTTGCCTTCCCCATGTCCTAGGATAGTGACACAGTGCAGACTGTTGTTTGATGGCTAACATGGCCATGTGACTGGAGTCAGTGATGTATGACTTTGCAGGCATGCCTGTGTCATGGCATTAAACTTCCTAAGGGTGATCCTGCAGGGGGGTGACATGTGCAACAGGCACCCCATTGTGGCATTGACTATCCGGACATGGGTGCTTCATGGGGTCTGGTGCTGGTATGCATCCAATGCATTTCTTTTTAGGCTCAGGCCGTCCATTTATCCAGACACCTGCACTGACTCAGTGGCAAGCGATGTGACGTGGGCATGTTCACATACTTCACCGTGTTCTCAGCAATGTCCAACCACTGTGTAGGTGGTGCGTGTGTCCACACTGGGGTATTGCCATCAGACAGGCACCAGACAGATGGGTGCAAGGGCAGGGGGGGTGTCTGTTCCATGGTTGACCATCAGACTGACAATTGGCTTCTCCTAATCTGTGTGATAAATTTTGGCAATGTTCAACTAAAGATGCCATGGCTTGCTCTGTGATGTGCTGTACTTACTGTGGTGTGTGCGGTCAGTGCAGGTGACTGATGTTTGTCTGTTTCCCTTATTGTTTGCAGATACATCCACGGCCACAGGAGGGGACAGCTCCACGGACCAGGAGGAGCAGAGGAGCCAGACTGGGTCAGCGTCCGACGAGTGGTCAGAGGGACCCAGTGGCACGGAGGGTGAGGGGAGCCACACCGAGGAGTCCTCAGCACCATCCACCTCAGCTGAGGACCACAGCAGCTCGGAGGATGACTCCCTTGTGGAGGCGGGTGTCAGCAGCCACCACACCCCAGCTAGTCTGTCTGGCCCCGCCACCACCACCACCACCACCGCCCTCCCATTGGCTCCCATTCCTGAGGTCCGTGGAGGCTCCCGTGCTCGGGAGCGTGTCTCCTTCGTGCCAGGCACCGCACCCCCTGCCCCTGTGTCCCCTGCTGCCCCGAGTGAGGAGTCTGTGTACCTCCTTCGGCAGCTCCATGTAGGGCAGACAGCAATGCTGACTGTCCTCCATGCACACACCACTCTGTTGACACAGCTGGTGTCGTTCATGGAGGGCATCTCAACGGGTATGTCTGCCCTACAGAGGAGCAATAGGTCCATGGACTCCTCCCTGAGGGCAGCAGTGTCCCTCCTCCAACAGTCCCTCACCCCTCCCACCTCTGCCCCATCCACACTTCCTACCACCCTACCTGTCCAAAGCACATGCACACTTGCACATTCACCCAAGCACACCGACACGAGCAGCACAGACACACCCAAGAGAAAGGCAAGACGTGCACACAAGCATCCTCAGGGGACTGATACCACAGACACAGGGGATGGGGAAGACACACACACGCATCCACATTCACTCCGCAGTCCTCCACATCCTCTCCCTCCAAGACCCCTACCCTTGCCTCGCCTGCTACCCCAACGACACAGAAGATCTTCCTGTGTGACCTCGGCCTCTTCCCTCCAATCCTGCTGATCCAGCATACCGGGGGAAGAGGAAGTCCACCCACACAGAGGGGAGTGCCCTCGCCCCAGGACACCCTCCCCCAGGCGCAGGCAGAGTGAGGCCCCCACCCGCAAGTCCCCCCGGTCCCGGAAGAGCAAGACCCCGCCACCGCCCTGCAAGTCAACCACCCAGTCTCTCACCTCCATCCCCCAGGCCACCACTCCACAGGTTCCCCCGCCACACCCTGCCCCAGGTTCCCCCGCATACCGATACCGCATCCCCAGAGTGCTTAGGCCCTCCCCCCCTGCCACTTGCTCTTCCACCCCCAACCCAGACGCTCTGCCTGTTAGTGGCACTGGTGTGGGGACCGGGTCCCCCCCCTCTGTCCTGCCCACCTCATCTGCCCTCCTTTCCACTCCCTTGGAGTTATGCACTGCAGTGGAGTCCACAACCACCCCGTCTGACTCAGGCACTGCAGTGGGGACCCAGTCCACTTCATCAGACCAGCCCACTGCAGTGGTTGCACCACCCACAGCAACTGACTTGTGTAGCACGGTGGTGTTGGCCCCCGCTGAGTCAGACACCTCCACTGCAGTTGCCGGTGACACTCCTGCACCCACCACCCCTTCACTGCCTCACTCTGCCATCCCCTGATCCTGTCCCTGCGGTGCCTGGCCTGCCCCTTCTATGCCCCTCCAAGGGGGATGTCCCCTGTCCCTACCAGTGCAGGCAAGCAATGGATGAGCATTTCAGACTTATCACCCTGTTGGGACTGCGTTTTTGGACTGGCCATTGGCCTTAGTTTCTTTTGGACTTCGGACTTTTCTCTGAAATTTGCTGAATAAAGCCTCCTTTTGTTTAATTTTGGTTTTCTTTTGATGTACATGATGTACATGAGTAGCATCCTGCATTTGCAGTAGTTATAGTGATCACATCAGGAAAATGAAGTGTTGCTGTGATGGACTCCATGTCGTCCATGGGATATGTGTCCTGTTGTTGTGTAGATCTATGGCATCCTTTGCTGCAGTCTGAGGGTGTGATGTTCATCATTTGACACAGGGATGTACGTTTTGCATTCGAAAATGAACATATTTGTCTTATACTGATGCACATCTGGTGGGCTTAGCACTGTTCAATGTTCCAATTCCGTGACTGTGTGCCCATCTCCACTGGACATGCAGTTTTGCACATCAATGTTGAAGGACTCATCTGTGTGTACAGTACAACATGTTTGCCAGGTATTTTGGGTGTATGCAGATGACTGACATGACACTCCCGTACCCAGGCTGAGCTGAGCAGAAGCTTCTGTGTGTTGTAGTTGTTGACTCACTGACGGAGTGTCCTGCTGACATGTTTGAGTCGTGCACAGACAAGGTTTGGCACAGCAGAGCTTCCGCAGGAGTGTAGTGCCCTCATGGCAGTGTGTATTCTGGTGACATTGCGTGTGCCCGTGTTGTGTGTTGTGTGAGCATGTCTGTGCATGTTCCCTTCCCTTTTCATACACAGGCAGTGTCCCTAGGGATGTTCCTGTTTGTGATGCTAGCAGAGTTGGTATGTGTTCATCCAGCATCTTGGACCTGGTTTCTCCGTGATGTGGGTGCATGGCAAACTTATGTTCATGAGGTTCTCCTCCCAGTTTGTCTTTGTTGTCAGGGCTGGGGATGTGGGCAAACGCTGATGGGACACATTCAGCATTCCCCTTGGCACTTGTCGTTTACACAAGTAATGTGATTTAGAGTTTGTGGTAGCTTTCTGTGATTGTGACACGTTGTGTGTGTGACTGCTGCCACTCCTCAGGGTCAGAGCTGCAATGTTGGGAGTTGTGTATGTGTGTTCTTTGTGTGTCACCTTGGCTTCTTCGTTGGTGTGTGACTATGGCCAGGATCCCATTGTTTGTTGTGGATTTCATGTCATGCGCATGTACGGCGTACTGTGCTGTGTGTCAGACATAGACGAGTCATGTTGAGTGGGCATGTGTGATGGGTTTCAGCACCTTACTTCCCCCCACCACCACTGGGATTTTCAGGGGTGCATGTGCAATGTCACCAGTCCATGTGAGCTTCACTGCTGCACATTGGTGGAGATCAGGGTGTGTGGTGTTGAGTGTGCAAATGTGAGTTGTTGCACGGCTAGACCCCTACCTCCATATTGTCCTTGGCTGGCAGGCCGTGCTGATTGATTGTAGCTTGTGTAGGTGTGATGGTAGTTTGTAGCTCAGGACACATGGCTGTGGTTCAGAGTGTGAACGACATCTAGCTTTGTCATCACAGTGGGATTGTCATGCAGGCTAGTGTCGGCACAATGTGGGGTCCCTGGGGGTAGTGCTGTGGTGGGTCTGTCTCTTGCTGTGTTAGTTGCTGTTCCTACAAGCTTGTGTGACATGTGTAATTTGGGCTCCCTCTCATCTAACAATGCCAGATTGCCCACGTAGGGGAATCCAATCCATGAGTTACTTGTGTGTGGCACTGTATACACATCTGTGTAACTGTGATTCAGGCCTCCTCATGTGTTGTGTGGTTGCCTGGGGACACTGGCACACCCCCCCATCACCTGTTGATATTGATATGCAGTGTGAGTCTGCCTGTTTGTGTTAGTGCATTTGCCTCGCTGCATTGGCATTTCTGTAGTGTGCCATTGGCTGTATGTAGTTTGCTTGTTTTCCCCTGCTCTCCCTGGGACTCCTAGGTCATCAGTCGGCACAATGACCATGGTTTGTATCTCCCATTGCTGCCATGGCATGGTATTTGTTCACCTGACATCGACAGTCTCCACAGGATATCAACATTTGTGTGTCCATTGGTGCAGATATGTGGGTCAGCATCATGATGGTCACTTCTGTCATTGTGTTATTGGCTGAATGTTGACAATGTGGTCCCCCATGTGTGATGTTTGTATGCACATGGCCAAAACGATGTTTCTCTGACACTGCACTGTTAGCCTCGCCCAATCTATGTTGCAATGGGACACAAGCACTACTATGCCACAGATGTTTTAGTTGTTGTGTGACCAGGATTCATCCATACAGTTTGTCTTTGGCAGCTTTTACCAAGCCCACACTTACCTTTTGGTGACTGTGGTGATGGGGCTTTAGGCCCCATTGCCACACTGATCAAAAGGTACATCAGCCATGGAGCCCACACTTACCTTTTGGTGACTGTGGTGATGGGGCTTTAGGCCCCATTGCCACACTGATCAAAAGGTACATCAGCCATGGAGCCCACACTTACCTTTTGGTGACTGTGGTGATGGGGCTTTAGGCCCCATTGCCACACTGATCAAAAGGTACATCAGCCATGGAGCCCACACTTACCTTTTGGTGACTGTGGTGATGGTGCTTTAGGCCCCATTGCCACACTGATCAAAAGGTACATCAGCCATGGAGCCCACACTTACCTTTTGGTGACTGTGGTGATGGGGCTTTAGGCCCCATTGCCACACTGATCAAAAGGTACATCAGCCATGGAGCCCACACTTACCTTCTGGTGACTGTGGTGATGGTGCTTTAGGCCCCATTGCCACAGTGGCCATGGTCGGCTTGTATTGTGGAGGCCACACACATTTATGTGTGACACATGTGATAGTGGTTTTTACAAAAGGATGGGGACAATGGGCTTTTGGAAAGGTCCAACATACATGCCCTAGATAATCAATAAAGAAGAGTACGTGGTTCCTCGGTGAATACAGAGTATTTATTGCAGGTCGTGAATGGAAGGGGATTCTTCCTTTCGGAACTAGTGCCCTCACACACCCAGCAAGCTAGGTGTCATGCTTCATCATCTGGGCCTGCTCCTCGTCGGGTCGGCGCTGCAATACCCGACGGGCACCCATAAAGGGGCTCTTTATCGGAGATCTTTTGTTCCTTGCCGGTGGGTGCCGTGGGTGTAAGGGCCCTTTTGATTGTGTGGATGTAGTAGTAAGTGAAGTGAGTTAAAACAAGTCAGGGTGCCTTATGGAACATATTTTATTCTTGGTAGGCCTCCTGCCTGATTAAAATAGATAAAGGAAAGGCGTCTATCTGAATATGATGGGTCAAGATCAGGGCGCTCTATTCCTAGTGGGTCAACATGTTTCTCGCCATTGATGTCTTAAGGATCAAAGGCGATTCTTCAGGACCGTAAAGTGAGTCTATCTACACCCAGTGGTGTGGTGAACTACCTACCACTCTTGGATAAGCGGGTTGTGCGCCCGTTATTTCTATGGACGACCCAATCACTAATTGAATCGTGCCTCGTCAGTATCCAGCGGGCCGTGGATACATATAAGTTATGTGTCTGCTTTCAATGAAAGCCGTGTGGTTGACCTACCCCTCGTAGGTCAACCACACGGCTTTCATTGAAAGCAGACACATAACTTATATGTGTCCACGGCCCGCTGGATACTGACGAGGCACGATTCAATTAGTGATTGGGTCGTCCATAGAAATAACGGGCGCACAACCCGCTTATCCAAGAGTGGTAGGTAGTTCACCACACCACTGGGTGTAGATAGACTCACTTTACGGTCCTGAAGAATCGCCTTTGATCCTTAAGACAACAATGGCGAGAAACATGTTGACCCACTAGCAATAGAGCGCCCTGATCTTGACCCATCATAGTCAGATAGACGCCTTTCCTTTTTCTATTTTAATCAGGCAGGAGGCCTACCAAGAATAAAATATGTTCCATAAGGCACCCTGACTTGTTTTAACTCACTTCACTTACTACTACATCCACACAATCAAAAGGGCCCTTACACCCACGGCACCCACCGGCAAGGAACAAAAGATCTCCGATAAAGAGCCCCTTTATGGGTGCCCGTCGGGTATTGCAGCGCCGACCCGATGAGGAGCAGGCCCAGATGATGAAGCATGACACCTAGCTTGCTGGGTGTGTGAGGGCACTAGTTCCGAAAGGAAGAATCCCCTTCCTTTCACGACCTGCAATAAATACTCTGTATTCACCGAGGAACCACGTACTCTTCTTTATTGGACATGTGATAGTGGGTCACATTGTATGTTCATTGTCATGTTCATTATTGTAGGCATTTGACATAGACTACACACCATTGTCATGGTGTTTGGGTGGATGTAATTTTCTGTTATTCCTTATGTGGGTGTATGCTGGTTGTGTCATGCATTACCCGTCCTATGAGTAGGGGTGGTGGTAGTGATTGGCATCCAGCCCCCCATGAGTGGGGATGGTAGTAGTGATAGGCATCCAGCCCCCCATGAGTGGGGATGGTAGTAGTGATAGGCATCCAGCCCCCCCTGAGTAGGGGTGGTGGTAGTGATAGGCATCCAGCCCCCCTGAGTATGGGTGGTGGTAGTGATAGGCATCCAGCCCCCCCCTGAGTAGGGGTGGTGGTAGTGATAGGCATCCAGCCCCCCATGAGTGGGGATGGTAGTAGTGATAGGCATCCAGCCCACCATGAGTGGGGATGGTAGTAGTGATAGGCATCCAGCCCCCCATGAGTGGGGATGGTAGTAGTGATAGGCATCCAGGCCCCCCTGAGTAGGGGTGGTGGTAGTGATAGGCATCCAGCCCACCATGAGTGGGGATGGTAGTAGTGATAGGCATCCAGCCCCCCATGAGTGGGGATGGTAGTAGTGATAGGCATCCAGCCCCCCCCCGAGTAGGGGTGGTGGTAGTGATAGGCATCCAGCCCCCCATGAGTGGGGATGGTAGTAGTGATAGGCATCCAGCCCACCATGAGTGGGGATGGTAGTAGTGATAGGCATCCAGGCCCCCCTGAGTAGGGGTGGTGGTAGTGATAGGCATCCAGCCCCCCATGAGTGGGGATGGTAGTAGTGATAGGCATCCAGCCCCCCATGAGTGGGGATGGTAATAGTGATAGGCATCCAGCCCCCCCTGAGTAGGGGTGGTGGTAGTGATAGGCATCCAGCCCCCCATGAGTGGGGATGGTAGTAGTGATAGGCATCCAGGCCCCCCTGAGTGGGGATGGTAGTAGTGATAGGCATCCAGCCCCCCATGAGTGGGGATGGTAGTAGTGATAGGCATCCAGCCCCCCTGAGTAGGGGTGGTGGTAGTGATAGGCATCCAGCCCCCATGAGTGGGGATGGTAGTAGTGATAGGCATCCAGCCCCCCTGAGTAGGGGTGGTGGTAGTGATAGGCATCCAGCCCCCCATGAGTGGGGATGGTAGTAGTGATAGGCATCCAGCCCACCATGAGTGGGGATGGTAGTAGTGATAGGCATCCAGCCCCCATGAGTGGGGATGGTAGTAGTGATAGGCATCCAGCCCCCCTGAGTAGGGGTGGTGGTAGTGATAGGCATCCAGCCCCCCATGAGTGGGGATGGTAGTCGTGATAGGCATCCAGCCCCCATGAGTGGGGATGGTAGTAGTGATAGGCATCCAGGCCCCCTGAGTAGGGGTGGTGGTAGTGATAGGCATCCAGCCCCCATGAGTGGGGATGGTAGTAGTGATAGGCATCCAGCCCCCCATGAGTGGGGATGGTAGTAGTGATAGGCATCCAGCCCCCCTGAGTAGGGGTGGTGGTAGTGATAGGCATCCAGCCCCCATGAGTGGGGATGGTAGTAGTGATAGGCATCCAGCCCCCCTGAGTAGGGGTGGTGGTAGTGATAGGCATCCAGCCCCCATGAGTGGGGATGGTAGTAGTGATAGGCATCCAGCCCCCCTGAGTAGGGGTGGTGGTAGTGATAGGCATCCAGCCCCCCTGAGTAGGGGTGGTGGTAGTGATAGGCATCCAGCCCCCATGAGTGGGGATGGTAGTAGTGATAGGCATCCAGCCCACCATGAGTGGGGATGGTAGTAGTGATAGGCATCCAGGCCCCCCTGAGTAGGGGTGGTGGTAGTGATAGGCATCCAGCCCCCCATGAGTGGGGATGGTAGTAGTGATAGGCATCCAGCCCCCCATGAGTGGGGATGGTAGTAGTGATAGGCATCCAGCCCCCCCTGAGTAGGGGTGGTGGTAGTGATAGGCATCCAGCCCCCCATGAGTGGGGATGGTAGTAGTGATAGGCATCCAGGCCCCCCTGAGTGGGGATGGTAGTAGTGATAGGCATCCAGCCCCCATGAGTGGGGATGGTAGTAGTGATAGGCATCCAGCCCCCCCTGAGTAGGGGTGGTGGTAGTGATAGGCATCCAGCCCCCCTGAGTATGGGTGGTGGTAGTGATAGGCATCCAGCCCCCCCTGAGTAGGGGTGGTGGTAGTGATAGGCATCCAGCCCCCCATGAGTGGGGATGGAAGTAGTGATAGGCATCCAGCCCACCATGAGTGGGGATGGTAGTAGTGATAGGCATCCAGGCCCCACTGAGTAGGGGTGGTGGTAGTGATAGGCATCCAGCCCCCCATGAGTGGGGATGGTAGTAGTGATAGGCATCCAGCCCCCATGAGTGGGGATGGTAGTAGTGATAGGCATCCAGCCCCCCCTGAGTAGGGGTGGTGGTAGTGATAGGCATCCAGCCCCCCATGAGTGGGGATGGTAGTAGTGATAGGCATCCAGGCCCCCCTGAGTGGGGATGGTAGTAGTGATAGGCATCCAGCCCCCCATGAGTGGGGATGGTAGTAGTGATAGGCATCCAGCCCCCCTGAGTAGGGGTGGTGGTAGTGATAGGTATCCAGCCCCCATGAGTGGGGATGGTAGTAGTGATAGGCATCCAGCCCACCATGAGTGGGGATGGTAGTAGTGATAGGCATAAAGCCCCCATGAGTGGGGATGGTAGTAGTGATAGGCATCCAGCCCCCCTGAGTAGGGGTGGTGGTAGTGATAGGCATCCAGCCCCCATGAGTGGGGATGGTAGTAGTGATAGGCATCCAGCCCCCATGAGTGGGGATGGTAGTAGTGATAGGCATCCAGGCCCCCTGAGTAGGGGTGGTGGTAGTGATAGGCATCCAGCCCCCCATGAGTGGGGATGGTAGTAGTGATAGGCATCCAGCCCCCCATGAGTGGGGATGGTAGTAGTGATAGGCATCCAGCCCCCTGAGTAGGGGTGGTGGTAGTGATAGGCATCCAGCCCCCATGAGTGGGGATGGTAGTAGTGATAGGCATCCAGGCCCCCTGAGTGGGCATGGTAGTAGTGATAGGCATCCAGCCCCCCATGAGTGGGGATGGTAGTAGTGATAGGCATCCAGCCCCCCCCTGAGTAGGGGTGGTGGTAGTGATAGGCATCCAGCCCCCCATGAGTGGGGATGGTAGTAGTGATAGGCATCCAGCCCACCATGAGTGGGGATGGTAGTAGTGATAGGCATAAAGCCCCCATGAGTGGGGATGGTAGTAGTGATAGGCATCCAGCCCCCCCCTGAGTAGGGGTGGTGGTAGTGATAGGCATCCAGCCCCCCATGAGTGGGGATGGTAGTAGTGATAGGCATCCAGCCCCCCATGAGTGGGGATGGTAGTAGTGATAGGCATCCAGGCCCCCCTGAGTAGGGGTGGTGGTAGTGATAGGCATCCAGCCCCCCATGAGTGGGGATGGTAGTAGTGATAGGCATCCAGCCCCCATGAGTGGAGATGGTAGTAGTGATAGGCATCCAGCCCCCTGAGTAGGGGTGGTGGTAGTGATAGGCATCCAGCCCCCATGAGTGGGGATGGTAGTAGTGATAGGCATCCAGCCCACCATGAGTGGGGATGGTAGTAGTGATAGGCATCCAGGCCCCCTGAGTAGGGGTGGTGGTAGTGATAGGCATCCAGCCCCCCATGAGTGGGGATGGTAGTAGTGATAGGCATCCAGCCCCCCATGAGTGGGGATGGTAGTAGTGATAGGCATCCAGCCCCCCCTGAGTAGGGGTGGTGGTAGTGATAGGCATCCAGCCCCCCATGAGTGGGGATGGTAGTAGTGATAGGCATCCAGGCCCCCTGAGTGGGGATGGTAGTAGTGATAGGCATCCAGCCCCCATGAGTGGGGATGGTAGTAGTGATAGGCATCCAGCCCCCCTGAGTAGGGGTGGTGGTAGTGATAGGCATCCAGCCCCCCATGAGTGGGGATGGTAGTAGTGATAGGCATCCAGCCCCCTCCTGAGTAGGGGTGGTGGTAGTGATAGGCATCCAGCCCACCATGAGTGGGGATGGTAGTAGTGATAGGCATCCAGCCCACCATGAGTGGGGGTGGTGGTAGTGATAGGCATCCAGCCCCCCATGAGTGGGGATGGTAGTAGTGATAGGCATCCAGCCCCCCATGAGTGGGGATGGTAGTAGTGATAGGCATCCAGCCCCCCATGAGTGGGGATGGTAGTAGTGATAGGCATCCAGCCCCCCCTGAGTAGGGGTGGTGGTAGTGATAGGCATCCAGCCCCCCATGAGTGGGGATGGTAGTAGTGATAGGCATCCAGCCCCCCATGAGTGGGGATGGTAGTAGTGATAGGCATCCAGGCCCCCCTGAGTAGGGGTGGTGGTAGTGATAAGCATCCAGCCCCCCCTGAGTAGGGGTGGTGGTAGTGATAGGCATCCAGCCCCCCATGAGTGGGGATGGTAGTAGTGATAGGCATCCAGCCCCCCATGAGTGGGGATGGTAGTAGTGATAGGCATCCAGGTCCCCCCTGAGTAGGGGTGGTGGTAGTGATAGGCATCCAGCCCCCCATGAGTGGGGATGGTAGTAGTGATAGTCATCCAGCCCCCCATGAGTGGGGATGGTAGTAGTGATAGGCATCCAGGCCCCCATGAGTAGGGGTGGTGGTGGTGGCAGGAATCCAGGCACCTATGGGTGTGTATGGCATTGGTGATGCCCATCCCACCCCTATGATTGTGCAGTTGCTAGTGTACGTCATTTGTGCATCCCTATGTGTGTGTGACATATTTTAGGTATGTGTAGTTAGTTTGTATTGTTGGTGTTTGACTTACCGTCTGCGCCGTAAGCGTCCGAATCGGTCCCGGTAATAGATGTAGAGTATTGGTAGGACCTGCGCGATGGGATTCATGGTTGGGTCGTCTCGTTCGGGTTTCTCGTGTCTTGGACTCGTACTCGTCGCTGGCTTGTTCGTCTCGTAGCCGTGGATCGTTTTGTGATGCGAAACGGAGCTTATGTGCGGCTCTCCCGGATGCTGAAACGTGCCGGACGTAGCGACGGGTTCGGCGCGTACGGAAGACGCATCGTACTAGTCCGGCCGGAAGGTGCTGTGTATTTGCTTCCGTGCGACTCGATTCGGCGTTTACGGATCCGGCTCGGGCGGAGAAAAGGAGCTGGATTGGGTAAGTACGGCTCGCTCGGAATCTGGGCTGTTATGCGCATCGTACTTGTTCGTTCGGTAGAGTGTTCGAGTCGGTCGGAAAACACGCGTTCGGCTGGTATTTTTTCCGGACGAATACTGTTAAGTGCGTTTCCGGCCGACATCGGAATCGACCCCTTAGTGTCCAGCACCTACTATAATTTATTATATATTGTAGTGGGAATAGTAATTTGTTCATGTTACTGTCCAGCACCTACCCCAATTTAATATAGATTGGAGTGGGAATAGTAAATTATTTATGTTTAGTGTCCAGCACCTACCCTAATTTAATATAGACTGGATTGGGAATAGTAAATTATTTATGTTTACTGTCCAGCACCTACCCCAATTTAATATAGACTGTAGTGGGAATAGTAAATTATTTTTATTTAGTGTCCAGCATCTACCCCAATTTTATATAGACTGGAGTTGGAATAGTAAATTATTTATGTTTAGTGTCCAGCATCTACCCTAATTTAATATAGAGTGTATTGGGAATAGTAAATTATTTATGTTTACTGTCCAGCACCTACCCCAATTTAATATAGACTGGAGTGGGAATAGTAAATTATTTTTGTTTAGTGTCCAGCATCAACCCCAAATTTATATAGACTGGAGTTGGAATAGTAAATGATTTATGTTTAGTGTCCAGCACCTACCCTAATTTATTAGATACTGGAGTGGGAATAGTAATTTGTTCATGTTACTGTCCAGCACCTACTTCAATTTAATATAGACTGGAGTGGGAATAGTAAATTATTTATGTTTACTGTCCAGCACTTACCCCAATTTAGGGGCCGATTCCGATCTCGGCCGGTAGGGCTCCGAATCGGATTTGGCTTTACCGGATCCGATTCGGAGCCCTGTTTCCCGACCGAATCGTACGCGGGTCCGGCCGAGCGAGTACGATGCAAGCGCCCGCGAAATCGCCGACCGACTCGTACGCGGCTTCAACACGCTCCGACCGACTCGCACGGATACAACTCGCACCGCGCAATGGAGACGTTCCCCGGCCGGGTAAGTACGATGCGCACCGCGAGCAGTCTGACCGACTTGCGCCGTCCAGCTCGAAAGAGCTGTCGGAGCCGGACTTTGGGGGT
The DNA here is from genome assembly GCA_963921515.1 of Calotriton arnoldi. Lineage (NCBI taxonomy): Eukaryota > Metazoa > Chordata > Amphibia > Caudata > Salamandridae > Calotriton > Calotriton arnoldi. The sequence goes on along the minus strand of CAWUFW010022851.1, from coordinate 3,879 downwards.
CCGCGTCGGACCCCCCTGTACGCGTGGCCGCGCGAGTCGCACACAGGTACGGCACGATGCGCTTCGACGCGTACCCGCAGTAGGGGGCGCCCTTGTTCGCCTCGCACCCATTGAGGCAATGGGAGCCCGCGTACGCGTTGTACGACCGGCTCCCATTGACTTCAATGGGAGTCCGACCGAATCGAGTCCGGGTGCATGCGTGCGCATCGTACTTGTTCGGTCGGACTGCCTGTGTCCGATTCGGTCGGAATTCTCTCCGGGTCCGGCTCGGTCGGAGAGATTTCCGGCCCGAATCGGAATCGGCCCCTTAATATAGACTGGAGTGGGAATAGTAAATTATTTTTGTTTAGTGTCCAGCAACTAACCCAATTTTATTTAGACTGGAGTTGGAATAGTAAATTATTTATGTTTAGTGTCCACCACCTACCCTAATTTATTAGACACTGGAGTGGGAATAGTAATTTGTTCATGTTACTGTCCAGCACCTACTTCAATTTAATATAGACTGGAGTGGGACTAGTAAATTATTAATGTTAGTGTCCAGCACTTACCCTAATTAATTTACATTGAATTGGGAATATAGAACTATTTAATTTTAGTGTCCAACATTTACTTTATTTAATGTGCATTGGAGTTGTTATAGTAAATTAATTATGTTCACTGTGCAGCATTTGTTGAAATTATTTTATATTGGGGTAGGAATAGCATATAAAAATATGTTAGTGTATAGTAACTGTATTTAATTATTATATATTGTAGTTGTAATAGTTTATTAATTAAGTATAGTGTAGGATAATAAATAATAAATTTTTATGTAATAGTTTCATAAATATATTAAAATTTAGTACTAGAAAAATATATAAGATAATTTTGTATTAAAAAAATTGGTAATGGTAGTTAATAAATTGACAGTATTTATTTATTATAATGTTTGTTAAAACAAATTGTATTTTATATATGTAAAATATAGATAATATAGGTAAAATCAAAATAATTAGAAAATACACCATTTTTATTGTAGTTTTTATAATTTTTTATTGTTTATTAATTTGAGAAGGATAATACAGTAAAATATTTTATTACATTATAATTCAATAGAAACATATTAGTGCATATATTTCAGAAAATATGTTATGTATATTTACAATATTTTTTACATTTTTTTTTAAGTACATATTAATTATTAACAAAACAGTAGAATTTTGTGTTTTAAATAATATTTAATAGTGTAATAGGTATTGTATATATTTATACAAAGAAAGTACAAAATGTTTACATATAATATAAATGTTTAACATTTTTCTATTTTTGTTACATACATATGACATTTTTTAATTAATATTAATATTAAAAATATTAATATTAATTAATTTTTACAATGTTTTTAATTTAAAACAAGTTTTTAATAGAACTTTATTTGTATAATGCATGAAAAACATTTATAACAATTTTTTATACATTGTTTTATTGTATTTATTTTTTCTGTAATTATAATAATAAATATTATATTTATTATAATATTTATTTTTATAATTTTACAAATTAGGTACATTATGTCACAATTTTTTATTAAATCAAAATAAATTGTACTATTTTATTTAAATAGTTGTACATTTTTTCCATGTAAAGTAATATTTTACTGCATTAAATGAGTTAAATTTTCTATTGTTAAACTTTTTATTATGTTTTGGGCGTTTTATTTTGTAACCGGGTTATGTCGTTTTGTGTCATTTTCGTTGAAGAGAAGCTCGCGGTTGGGAGACACTTCACGTCGCTAAAGGTAAGGTTTGTTTTCTTTGTTTTAACTAAGTTTTAAATATATTTTGAACCTAGTTAGATACTGTTTAGTGTAGTTAGATGTTATATTCGGAAATGTTATATGTTATAGTTACGTGTGGTGTATTTACGTATTGTTAACGTTGTGTAGGCCTGTTTAGAGAGTTAGTATTACGGTGTTTAATGTATATTTTTATCAAATTTAAAGCTAGTACTATTGTTAGTAAGTGTTTATGTGTTGTTTTATGTGGGTGGGAATGTATGTGCTTTTGTTTTGACACTTTTTATTTTCAGAAGTTCTTCATATCGGAAGGAGTCGATTTGTTTTTTAAAGAAGTGTTTGTTAGTTTTATTGACTAATATATTTTGTTTTTGGATATTATGTTTAGGTATTCTAGGCCCTTTGTACTAGGGTACAATTTTACTTCTTGTTCTAGATATTTATGCATTTGTTTAGTTTGTTTTGATGTTTTTGGAGTTAATTGAGTTATGGATTGTTCCATTCGGAACTCCTGATAACTCTGTTCTTTTTGTAGGCATGATATACATTTTTCTAGTGTTGGTTTTGTTCTGCCTGTTGATTGAAGGAAGGCATTATGCCATCCTTCGACTGCATTATTAGTTTTGGATTCACCGTTTAATGTGCTTCTGTATACATTCCACCAGGGTATTAAGAATTTAGGGTTTCTTCTGTGGCCAGATCTGTGTAGTCTGCCGACCCATGTATCCTCAAAATAGTCTAATAGTGGACTTAGTTTTGCTTCATTTTGTTTGTAGAAGGTGCTGTCTATTAAGATGTTGTAATGTTCTGTGACATCTGTGTCAGGTACATAAGCTAGGGCTGTTAATTTTTTTATTTGATATGCAAAAGAAGAATTAGTTGCATATTCAATGCTTAGTGCTGATTTTTGCATGTGTCTCCATAAGCACTGATTAAAATGATAGTAACAGCCTTGGATGCAGGTATGGGGGTGTGTTTTTAATATAGTATTAATCATTGATTGTTCAAAATCTAGGATTATTTTTTGTGGAGAAAAGTCATTAGTTTTTTGTTTTATTGTATTTAATAGTTCCATGTATGTGGAGTTCTGTTTGTTTGGTAATAATGCGTAAATTAATTGTATATTGCAATTCTGATGTAGCCCATGTATTGTGTACAGTTGGAAAAAGGGCTTGGGACATATAATAAAAGTCCCATCCATCATCCAGTATTGACATTCTTGTAGTTTTAATAGATTAGTTGCAGTTGCAAAAATTATTAATCTTTTGTCATTGCTTTTATTATCAAAAATGACAAATGGTTCTTTGTTTAAAGTGATACTTTGTTCAGGACTTATAATAACTTCACTATATGTTCTAGGAATTGGGGTGGAAGTAGTAGTCATTTTTTTAGTACGTGCTATAGTTCTCTTTAGTGAAGCTACAGATGGCATTTGTGTAGTAGCAGTTTTAGGAATTTTGGGAAGCTGTTCTTTTAAAATTACACTTGTAGCTTTTTGAGAACTTGTACTAGCTTCCTTTATTGTTTCTAATGCAGATCTGACTTCTATTTCTGTTATGTTTGGTGGGTGGTTATGTTCTCTAGTATACAGTACTGTTGTTTCCCTAGTTGTAGCACGCCCGTAACATTTATCAGAGTAGTATTTACAGCATTTCCAGTTAACTTTTAATCCAAATTGTTTTTCTTGTGTGTAGGTGTATCCCATATAGCATAGTAACATTTTCCCTTTCTGGCTTGTTATAAATTCGGCTCCTTCAGTCATTTTGATGTAGGTTAAATCTATGAAAAATATATATTATTGTTATTAACTATGTTGTTCTATGTATTTTAATTTAAGCAATTAAACAGTTATTTACAATATACTTACAAAGTTGGTCTTTATGTATTTCTGTTTAACGATGTTTATTCTTTAGTTGTGGAATGTTCTTTCTGTCTTTTGTTTGTCTGAAAAAAAAATACATTTGTTTTATTATTTGGTTACATACTTTTTATAGGGGGTGGGTAGGGTATTGGGTATTGGTTTTGGCTTTGCGTTGTTGTTTAATCTATTTGTTTAAGATTTGTTGGTAGATACTTAAAGGCCCATTACGATACCGGGCGTA